>OU611752.1:13124101-13281601 GCA_914767535.2 Dunaliella primolecta
TCCATGACACCACCTGGCTTGCCTTTGAGGAAGCTGCCCGCTCCCAGGCAAGCATATCAGAACACCCTGACTCACCTGCCCCAAAATTTAAACACTTTTCCAACCTTCATGATGCTCTGAGAGCGCACATGCATTCAAAACACAGACTTGAAAATGCTAACATTGAGACAGGATACTACTCTTATTACCAAAGCCTACTTCCTACAGTCCATAAAAAGGTTAGCAATGCCTTCTGGACCAAGCCAAAACTTCCTTTTTAAATGAAACAAAACGTTTTCAACTACCGCATAGGTACCCTCTTCAATCAAAAGCACGCAGTGCGCTTTAAAATGTTTACCCACTTGCCATGTCCCCTCTGTGCCACCCAGCCCAGTGGGGAGCCAGACAGTGCCCTTCACATTATTTCAGGATGTAAACATTCCACCATATCAAGTATGGTAACCGAGCGCCACAATATTGCCAGCAGAATTCTCCTTAGAGGTGTCAGCAAAGGCCTTCTTGGGGCAGGCCTTGCCTCCATGGACATTGGCAGCGCAGATCGTCTTGCTTTACAGAACCTGCAGATCCCTGAACACTCAACAAACAGAACCCTTCCAAAATACATTTTCCCTCATCGTTTCCCTGACAAACAAAGGCTCACTTCTAGTCGCCCTGATGCAGTTTTAGTTGTTCCAATGAAAAGAGTGCCAAGGACCAGTTCCCGGTATCCATTGAGATGTAGAGGGGGGCGCGGGTGGAACAGGGAGCACTCAGCGCCAGCGACAGCCACTCCACCTACTTCCGAGGTCCGTCACCCTAGTCAGCTCCTTCCAGAACAGAGGCACGTCCATCTCGTGGAGGTCAAACCATTTATGATACTGTGAAGACGCCAGGCCCAAGAATCAGCTGGAGGCCTCCAAGCAACAGCACCGCGACCTCTGTCGCGATCTCTTAAGGGCTTCAGCTCAAGTCACCGTCCATACTATTATGTTAGGTGTGGGAGGGGTCATCTATACCCCCCACACTTTGGAGCCTCTTAAAGAGCTTGGTCTTGACACTCATACAGCTACTAGGTGTTATGGTGAGGGGGGGTTACCTTGCTGTCGCTGATGCTGACGAGGACAAACGAGGAGTAAGGAAGGGATTTACACGGAGATAAGATGCACTCAATATTAATAAAAGAAGAAGCCAATTCTCAAGATCACATGTACGGCTCACACTTTTTCACATAGGTATTGTTCCAGCTAGTTAAGGTTTATCACAGTAGGTTTGCTCTGAAGCTTCATGCCCATTCCGTCCAGTACGCTTAAAAACTTGCTAGCACCAGACGCGCTCTTGAGAAGACTTCTCTCAACTCTCATCACCAAGATCAGGCATGGGCTACTGCTAGTAACCCTCCTGATCCCCTTTGACCTCTTTCTTTTGTTTCTCTTGGTGAAGGGGATACACGGTACCTCGGCCCTAGGCATCCTTGTTTCCTTAATTGATGTGGGGAGTGCTTACACTGCCTGCGAAGTTTTTTCTTTTTTTCTTTTCTTTTCTGAGTCAACGTCTGTCAACATGATGCTTGTGGCAGGCATGGAGTGTGTTGGGGAGAGGGGCTGTTGTTTCGAACTTGGCTTTTGGAAATTGGCCTTCGTTGGGGGGCAAGAGGGGGGGGGCTTCTGACTCACACCTCTAGATCGGACCGAGCTATGTAGAGGTAGGTCTCTTAAGATCCTGACAGCCAGCTCCACCTCAATCAGCACATTTCAGGACATCACTCCAAGCTGCAAGCCAGCTCCACCTCGATCAGCAAGTTTCAGCGCATTCAGAGCAAGTGGCAAGCCAGCTACGCCAGAGTCAGCGTGTTCCAGCACAAGTGGCAATCTAGCTACACCTTAGTCAGTGTATTCCAGCACAGTCAGTGCAGGTGGCAAGCCAGGCAGTGCAAAAAATTGTTGTCCCTGCTTTTCCTGAAATAGTGAGGCATGAGGCAATGTCATGGTGATTTTTTCATGCACCAGCTACCTTTCTGCATCATCACACTGCATATCATGGCAGTAGACATGCAGGAATAAAATGCAAAATGTATCATGGACGTGTCTGATGTAGCTTTCTGTCATACCATTCCAGCAGTTTTCAGCTCTCAATTTCACTGAACGTCGTGCAGGTTCCAGTCAAATGCACCATGCCTCGTCTGGCAAACAGAGATAAACTTGGAGCACTATCCTGATGAGAAAGAGAGTGCTCTTGAGAAGACTTCTCTCAACTCTCATCGTTAAGATCAGGCACGGGCTACTGCTGGTAACCCTCCTGACCCCCATTGACTTCTTTCTTGTTTCTCTTGGTGAAGGGGATACACGGTGCCTCGGCCCTAGGTATCCTCTTTTCCTTGATTGATGCGGGGAGTGTCTTCACTGCCTGCGTAGAAAGAAAGAAAGAAAAGAAAAACTACGTAGGCAGAGGAAACTCTCACTTCATCAATTAAGGAAAAGGAGACACATTGGCTCAGAAGAGCCGTGAGTCCCCTCCACCACGAAGCTACAAAAACAAGACTCTAATGGGGACCTGGAGGATTATTGGAAGCACCCGGCTCCATAACCAGCCTGCAAGAAGTATTCTTGTTTTCAATAGCACGCCTAGTGGTAACAAGCTTGTTGGCATACATGACAGAATGGGCATGAAGTTTGAGAGCAAGTTTATTGGCGCGTTGGTGGTCAAGTCCCAGTTGTTTAAACTGGTTAAGGGGGTGTGCTCGGTGTAGCAGGTCCCACCAACACCCAAAAGGATGGTGTGAAGAGTCACAACTTTTGCATTAATGAGTTTGCAGAGGTCTGCATGCTGTCGCTGTGCCGCCTCCAACTGTTGTCCAGGCCTCGTGTCTTCACAATACTTGATTTCAATCAAGTGCACATGCCGCTGGTTTACATTCAGTTGGTGGGGCTGCCTCACGCGGTTGGCTGTTGTGGCCCTCAGTGTGGGGTTGTGTCTGCTGCGTAATGCATGATGGTGTGAGCAGGAGGTAGAAGGAGAAGAAGTGGGTTTGGCTTTATAGGGAGTAATCTGTATAGCATCAGGACGGCTGGATGTGAGTCTAGATCTCTTAGAAAATTTTCTTGGAAAGAGATAAGGGAGTATAATTATGTTTGATGCATGTGCAGGGATTTGAAGGTTGTGCTGCGCCAACCTATCACCACTCCCTATGTCCATGTTAACCAAGCCTGCTCCCCACGGGCTTTTGCTAAGAGCTTTGGTGATCATTCTTCCAGCAACATTGTGGCGTTCAGTTTTCATGCTGGAGATAATATGATTTTGGCAGCCTGAAAGCATGTGGAGTGCGCTGTCTAATTGATGACAGCCTGTGAGAGGGCAAAGTGGGTTAGTGGACCTTTTGAAGCGAACCGCATGTTTTTGGATATAGAGGGTGCCAGTGCGATATTGTAGGATGGTGCGCTTCATGGGTGTGGATATACAGGACATGTTCCTAAAGGCATTGCTAATTTTCTTATTTACATGTGGTATTAAACTCTGATAATAAGAGTAGTAGCCTGTTTTGGGGTTGGCATATCCAAGTCTGTCTGTGTTGTATGCATATGAGACTTGAGAGCATTTTGAAGATTGGGGAGGTAGGTGATTTTAGGATTGGGTGTACGAGCTGTGGATGTGCCAGCATTGTGTTCTTTTTTCTCCTCTTTGGCTAACCAAAATTTTTGAGAAAAAGGATTTCCGCCGGGGCCTGCGCTAGGGATCCCGGTATCAGCCACATTATTATTGGCTTGGCTTGCTTGATATTTTGCAATAGCATCTGCACATTCGTTACCAGCAATGCAAGCATGGGATTTTACTTTGTAAAAACAAATATTTGTTTGTGAGTTGCAAATGGGGGCAGATATGGTTTATAAGACATCCTCTTGAACATGGCAGACAGAAAAACCGGAATATCTGGATGAGAGGGAGTTATGGTTGGCACCAAAGAGAGTGTCTCGGGGATCAGTGCTCCAGTAATGTTGGTATTGTGGGTTGTGGTCCAGCGGGGAGGCCATTTCCTCTTGTGAGTGACCAGGGCCCATTCTTGGAGGGCAATGTGGATGTGGGTTGGCAGGGCCCGCGAGAAGGAGTCTTTAACCTTTTTGCTAGCGTGCTTGTTTTCCAGCATAGTCTTGTGAGCAAGGAGCCCCTGCAGCTCAGATGTAAAGCTAGTAGGAGCAGGTGTTATGGCTTCATGCAAGCCTGCAAGCTTGGCCCTATAGAAAGCCTTGTAAAGGATTTGAAATCGGCTAGGGGTTATCATCCGAACACATTTACCTTGTGTGTTGTAAATGCATGCCATGTATGCTTTGTAAATTTCTGGGAGGAGAAGGGGAGGTGGAGCATGAGGGTTGGGGCTGTGTGATTCAGTGTCTAGTGATGTTTGATTTGGGTTTTGTTTCACTTGACAAGGTCAATGTCATGCAGCCAAAATTCACTGCAACCAGTGGGTTCAATGTCTACTTGTGGGTTGGTGGGGTGAATGTCTAAGGTAATTTTATTGCGTAGTTCTGTCTCTAGTTTTTGCCTCCAAGTATTAATAGCGTGAGGCTTATCAAAGCCTTGTCTTTCAAGGTTAGAAAGGGCAGAGTCTGCTGTGGGTCGGGAAAGGTCTGGTTCACTTAGCTTGGCTTCAAATTCAAGCAGACGCTGTTGGAATTAAGGCCAGGTCTCTTAAGTTTCCTCAGGCTCCCAGGAGGGCATCCAAGTGACCATTATGAGCTCTTCTCTAGACTGGCATTCTTTGTCGAATTTTCTGTGCATTGTTAAGGCCTGCGCAGGCAGGACAAGCCCACGTGTCAGCTTCATCTATCTCTTGTCTTTGCCTATCAGTGTAGCAACCTTGCTCTTTCATGCATTTCCAGTGGTACGTTCGTTGGCTAACATCACAAATATACATATCAAGGTAAGGAGGTTCAGAGTTTATAGGTTCATAGCCACCATGGTAATTGCATATTTGGCAGCAAGCACACTCGATATCAGTGCGGCAGTTGAGGTAGTTGTAGGCTGAAGGCCAGCTTTCTTGAAGAAAGGCAGGGCCCACTTCTCAATAACTTATTGAATCATTGGGGCAAAATGGGTGTGGTATTGCACTTGGTGGTGGATGAGGCTTCTCATGTAACCCTATCCTATATAGGATGTATCCTTTGTAATTCTATCCTTTTGTTTTTCATGCAGACATCTCCCTCAGCCCCAGGAATTCCTCCTGCAGCTGCTGTACATCCCATCTATAAAAAAAAAGAAAAATGTAGCTCGTAAAACAGCTCGACGTTGCAGCGGACACTGCAGAATCCAGGACCACCGAAGCAAGCAACGGCCCAGGCTTGCATCCGCCCCACACAGCTTCATGACCGGGAAGTAGCCAACTCAGAGGGCTCTTTGAGCTCCTCTGCTGTTCTCAACTTTGCTGGAATGTCCTGGACCAGACACACACCAATAAACCTGACTTGAACACCACAACTTATGAGGTCCGGGCAATCCCACTTGCAGTGCCCTCCCAGTCACGCAATGCAAGAGTCGGGATGCAAGCACTGGCGTCACACACAATGAGAAGGGGAGGAAGGAAGGAGCACACACAGAACCTACAATTGAAGACCTCCAACACACGTGAGGTGCCAGTGCTGAACTTACGCTTGATGATACAATGAATGGGATGGTTAACAGAACAGAGGACGTGGTGTGTGCATGGATGAGAGAGGTAACAATCATGTTGACGCTTGCCTGTATACAGAGAATGCTTTTACTCACATACAGCAGTGCTTCCCCTGTATGAAGAACAAACATTATTCTACCTTGGCTGCGTGGTGCTCTGGTTCCAAGGCAAAGAAAAAAAAAGTCTAAATACACTGTTTCGAGAACAAGTCCTTGTTTCTAGCTGTGCTTGCTGCTGGGGTGTTGAAACGACTATGAAAGGGGAGCGCCTGCATGTTTTTACAATCTGCTTTTCAAGGTGTTTTAATTAACAACTTACAGTCTAAGCCAGGCAAGTGCTGGTTCAAAGCTTCTCTAGCAGCAGGGCCCGCAGCAAGAGGGTGATGAATCAGACCATGTTTGATGTTCCTGACCCTCTCATTGTGCATGTGCTGCTCCTCCTTACGTCAATTTTATTTATACCTATTTGCCCCCTTTGTTCTTGGCATGCTCAGTGTGACGGACCGTGCTTCTTCCTTACGTTACCACACGAACAAACAAATGTTGCTCTCCTCCTTTTTTTTGATGCAGTCGGTTGGTCCTGGCAAACTCCTGATGTTTATTTGCCGTTGCTTTGTCATACAAACACCAGTGGAAATTTTTTCCCTTGTTCTTGGCAAGGGTTTTTTTTGTACACTTACATGCATGGGCTACACAAACACTCCTTAACATTTTATAATACAGTCTTTCACATGAGCAGCCTAGCAGTCGCACTTCTTGACTGATGGCTTAATTTGTAAAACCTTGTAAACCTTGTACATCCCATCTATTGTCTGGGGGCCAACTTGGCTGGAGTAGACTTCTGTGCTTGCTCTTTCTCTTGGTTTGTGTGGTGGGGCCCTGCCTTTCAGGACAGGTGACCTTTCCTTAATGCACGCGGCCGGACTTGGCAAGCGTAGTCTTCCTTTCTTTCTATTGTCTGCCAGAATGGCCTACACCATGCCCATCATTTTCAGCAAAAGTTACGCTCTGCTGATCCTTTGGACTTGAGTCAGCTTGTTCTGGATCTCAGGTCTCGCCATCTCGCGTATTGGAGACAATTTTCTGGTTACGACCCACGAGACACAAACAGCAAAAAAATTACTTACCATCACTGGTGTGCTCTCCCAACCAAGCCTGCAAATATTACATATTCTCCTTATATCCTCTCCAAATATTTCTACTTGGATTTACCCAAGCACAATGTCCGCAGTGTGGCTCAATTTCGCCTTGGTGTCCATACCTTGAAAGTCGAGCAGGCCACATGGGATGATGCTATTTCCTGTGCCAGTGATCTATGTGATGCTTAAGATGATGTGCAGGATGAGCAACACGTTCTTTCCAATTGCACTCATCCCCATATTTGTTCACTTCTGCATTCTTTTTCCCGTAACCTTGTCCTGTAACCCTATCCTTTCACTTTATTTCCATCGTCATGAACAATTTCCTGTTTGGCTGGTATAGTCCAGTAAGCCGAGCAGCCAAATTACCTGGCTGAAGGTCAATTGTATTGTTACCATTTGGTAATGATCTGTGCATTTTTACTGATGGCTTTTCCTGATAACCCTGTAACCATCTGTGGCTCATGGTGTACTGCACGTGAACCTGTGTGGACTCTTTCCGAAAGACGCATGTGAGCCATTCCCTCATCCTCTTCATTTTGGCCGTGACAATGAAAGCTTAATAACTCTAGGCCTGCATACCCCTTGTGCGTCGCTCAGGGTACCCCAAGTACCGTTCAAGTTCTATCTGAGAACCAACAACAAGCTTTTTTCGTTTGTTTCTGAGCTTGTGGACATTATGTTGGCTGGCGAGGACCAGTCACAGGCCGATCAGCCGAACAGTCTGGCTGAAAGTCCCCCTGTGTAAAATCTAAATCGTGGCTCGGTTTAGTTTCCGCATTCACACCCTTCGCTATGAGACAGCAACTTGGAATCACAGCTCTTCCCCAAACTGTGACCTTTGTGAGGCTGGTGATGATGTCCAGGATGAACAACATGTCCTCTTCCATTGCACACGTCCCCAGGTGGTCTCTCTCCGCAGGAAATATGCTCCCTTGTTCTCACAGGCAGAATCTCATGATGTGTCTGCTTTTTTGAACCAGAACAACAATAAACTTCCTTATTTCCTTCATGAATTGATTGCCTTTTATGAGCAGGCTAGCAGTCGCACTTCTTGACTGAAGGCCTTATCCTTGTAAACCTTGTAAAATCTAAATCTAAATCTGAGAACCAAGAACAGACCATTGGGCTACAGCCAGCTTGTTTAAAAAGTGGCAATTTTCACATTAGTATGTATAACTACGGCCTCAAAGCCTCAAAAATAAGCACATGATCATGATGACAGGGACATAAATCATAAAAATGGTCTCTGGAGCAGGCAACCACTCTGGCCTGCCTGGTGAAGACAAAGAATGAAGAACAAAATTGTAGGTTCCTCTAGTATTAAGACACACACACACACACACATGCCGACCACCACCAACAACAGTGTGCGTCCACAGCTCCCTCGACTAGGCAGCAACTAGCCAGCAGGTACAGGGCGCATTCATAGTGATACATGACAGCTCACCATAAAACAAAGGTGTCAAGCAGGCTGACAAGCATGCCACCATTCATGACTTGTCGCTTGACAATGTGCTTGACATTGGTACAGAGGCATCACACAGAAACTTGAAAATTAGTACAGTCATGTCCACTAAACCTGGATTGATGAGTATTAGGAGATGAGTGCTTTCTAGGCCAACCCAACATATGCCCTTGGACCCCGAGGCATCTCACGTGGCATGTCTTATTTGCTAGCACATTCTCCGACCAAGGCCTAAGAACTAAACAAATCACTGAGCATGATCCATTTTACACTCATTCACAAGACCAACAGAGCCCCTGCCCCACCTCCACTCTGCACCCCATGCCAGCCAACCACAAACCTCCCACACAGGTGCATGCCACGGGCTGCAGCTACAGCTGCGCTCGGAGCCTCAGCAGCCCAGCCCACCACAACTGAGCAGAGGAGGCAAGAGACACAGCCAGAGGCGGCTGAGCCCCATTACACCCTCCAGGACTTGCACCCTCCACGCAAATGCTGCCCACTCAGTCCCAGGCATGCTGTACAGGAAGGCTGCCAGGGCTGGTGCTCAGGCCTTGTCCAGGGAAGAGCGCACAGACAGGTCGCGCTGCTGCGTGCCGCCCTTCTTCTTTGCCTTGCCCTTGATGCTGGGCGGTGCAGGCGTGGCATTGTTGCCAGGCATGGCCTCAAAGCTGCGCGGGTACCCGTTCAGCACCTGCGTGGTCAAGGGTGTGATGTTGGGTTATGGGGAACCAACAACAGGATCTGTACGACACGGGACTCGGTGCATCGTATTCCATCAAGCATTTATTCTCGAGTGGAGTCTACACGCTATTCAAGCAATCAAACTGATCAGGCTGGCTTTTTGGGTGGTTTCATTCTGTGCCCAGCAGAACAGACATTTCATCAATCCTAATCAATCAATCTGTCACATACCCAAACAGCCACTTCCACGCGTCATCAATCTTCGCCAATCAAGCTCACACATACCTACACAGCCACTCCCACACCCATGCACCCACACCCGCCCTCCCACACTCACACACACCTGCTGCGGCTGACCCCCACTCCCCAGCCCTGCGGCTGTGCTACTCGCGTAGCTGGCCAGCACGCCACTGTGCGGCACAGAAGCCATGGAAGACAGAGTGGCCAAATTGCCCAGGCCCCCCGCACCCGCACCCACGCCAGGGATGCGGCCAGAGGCAGCAGGACGCAGCGTGACCAGACTGGGTCGGCATTCGCTGTCCACCTGTGTGTGTGTGTGTGTGTGTGTGTGTGTGTGTGTGTGTGTGTGTGTGTGTGTGTGTGTGTGTGTGTCACGGGCCCATGCCCCAATTCAATTTATTGCAATCGAGAAACAAACAGTCAAGGCAGCAGCTTTCTGGTACTGAGGCGAGCCTGATGAGTTCCCTCAGTCCAGCTGACCTCCACCACCAGGGCACGAATTCAAAGACCTTGAAATTTCAAGGCATGAGGGACAAAGCTTGCCTCCCCAGGCGACCTCCCACAGTTATGGTAGCAGGGTGGGCTACCAGGTGCTATTTGTTGCTGAGACCCCTGTCAGGTATGTGCACATCTCCTGCAATGCAGCAGCCACCTTTATGTCAGCCTAAATCGTACTGCTCACACCAACTCTTGCACGCTTTTGCAGCTGGAGTGTCAGGCAAGAGCCTCTCAAGCCTCCTTCCTTTAATGTGTTCAAGCAGCACTGACGCACAGCATTTGAAGAACCATCGCACCCATGCTGCAGAAACGCCTTGAAATGCTGAGCTGCAAGGACACCAGTGCTGCATCTGGACACTGCATCCTTCACAACAATCGAGCCTGATGTTCCTTCAAATCCTCCACTTCACAATCACCTACAGGTTGGACTCGCACGAGAACGCCAAACGCATCACAGCTTCCTTTCGACAACCCTGGCAACACACCCAGATCCTTTGACCTGTCCTCCTCAATCCATATAATTAGATCACCACAGCCACTTACAGGGTGTGGGTAGTCCACGCAGAAATGGCCGCCCCTGCTCTCGCGGCGCTGCAGTGCACATGCCACCGTGATCTCCGCCACAGTGGCCAGGTTCAGCAGCTCCACCAGCGGTGTGCACACGCCATGCTTGGCCAGTGCCGCCTTGGCCTGCCCGCCCACCTCCACCGCATGTGCGTGGGCAGCCTGCGTACACAAAAGGGCATGAGAGTGTGCGTGCCAGGGATTGGATCAAGAATGAATTCATGTGTGGTGTGATGGGCATGCTATTTTGCCTGGGTGTGCATGACTTTTGCCATGTGTGCCCCCCATGCCTTGCGTGCCCACAGGAGTACTGGGCCCTATACCTGCATGCCTGCCACACATAGCTGCTAGCTTTTCCCAGATAGCAGTGCAGACGCTGCTGCACGCAGCTGCCTGCAGTCGGAAAGCATAGCAACCACATCCCCTCCCCTTCCTGCACCAGCTACACACCTTGAGGCCCTGGCGGTGGCGCACGATACCGCAGTTGCGCCACATGGAATCACGCAGCTCCTTGCGTGCAGCCGCTGCCCATGCTGCTGGTGCTGCCCCCAGCTGGCAAGCCGCGCCTGCAGACCCAGCCCCTGCCGCAGCAGCACGCAGCTGCGCGCAAGCAAGCAGCAAAACCACAATGTTGTGCTGGGTTGAACGCAGCTGCCTCTTTGACAAGGGCAAGTCTAGGACTGGAAGTCCTAACGAGAATGGTACAGAAGCAAGCTGCTGCATAGCGGTCAAAGGTAAGCAATAAGCAACATGCCATGACCGCACGCGCGCGCGCACGCGCACACACACACACACACACACACACACACACACACACACACACACACAGCGGAGGAATTGTGCATGGGGTGTTCATGCGGAAACCCACAATGGCACCCACTTAGCTGCCAGGAGCGCTCAGGCACTCCAAACAGATGCTCCTACCCCACAATTTCTGATACCCCCACATTCTCAGTCTCACTCACATCCTGTCAACTCTTCCATCCCACCTCCTGTGCAGCCTGCATTTGCCGGCAGGTCTCATCAAAAACAATCACACCTGCTCTGCGCAGCTGCGTATCGCATGCTCAGCATGCGCCACGCTGGGCCCCGCTGCTCGGTCCGCAAAGACCAGGCCCTCCAACAGGGAGTTGGATGCCAGGCGGTTGGCACCATGCAGGCCTGAGCACGCCACCTGTGGCAACAAGACCACGCGTGGCATGCATGGGCATGGGCATGGGCAGGGGCACACATGGGCAAAGGCAGACGCGTGGCAGGTGTGGGCATGGGCATGGGCATGCATGGGCATAGGCACCACAGGTATGAGTTTATGCCAGAAGCAAAGGGTCAACAGAAGCACGCGTGGCAGGCGAAGGCAGGGGAGCACATGGGCTTGGAACCTCACATAGGAAAGTATGCCAGGTAGCAGAGGGCCACCAGCAGCGCAGAGGCTGTTGCAGGAGCATGGAGTTCTCTGTGAGCTAGCAGGCGCTTGCACCTGCCCACAGACCACGGGAAGCGATGCTCAGGGGCCAGCACAGACTTGCTGGCACCACAGCACCTCCAGAGTACAAATGTAGCAAGGCATGGACCTGTCACCGAATGAAAGAAACATCCTGCTGCCATGCCAGGCTGAGGTCGAGTGCAAGGCGTACAAGCCACAAGTTTCTGGCCGGAGACTGATTGGACTGGTCTTCAGTAAAAGCACACATCAACAGCACTGGTCTCCAGCAATAGCACTCCAGCAGCAACATCGAGGGCCCCACCTCGCCGCATGCATACAGGCCTTGCACACTGGTCTCGCCCAACAGGCCCGTCACCACACCCCCGCATGTGTAGTGCTGTGCAGGGGTGACTGGGATGGGGTCACGCGTTATGTCCAGGCCCAGCTCCGCGCACTGTGTGTAGGTGAGAATGCGTGTGTGCGTACGCGCGCATCAGCGAGTGCTTTGAGGCATCAGAAAACAGGAGAGCGCAATGGTTGTTCAAGGCAGGGTGATGGGCGCTATCCACATCATTGAGTTCTTGGCACAAAGGGATCACTAACTTGTGGATCAATGAGCCAGCTTTCAAAAACGATAAGAGGTAATTAGATAGTCCCATGCAAAGGCACAATGATGGGTGAGGGCACTCAACGAGGGCACCCAATGGGGTACACCCCTCACCCAGCCAGGACATGGAAGAATGAGGACGAACCTTGAGGGCAATGTTGGGGAAGTGGTGCAGCACCTCCTCCCTAGGCTTGTGGCTGATGTCCAGGAGCACGTGCGGCTCTCCTCGCAGGATGAGCTCCGTGTGGATGCTACAGACGCACAGATGTGCCAATGCACAAGCACAAGTGAGGACGTGCTCATATGGTAAATGCTGCCCTCTTGTGTGCCAGTGCTTAGTCCAAAGCATGAGGTGCGCGCATGGGTGCTGTTTGGTGCACAAGCAAGCAAGCTCAGCTCACGCTGCTGCTGCAAACGTACACACACACACACCTGCATGCCACCAAAATTAATTCATTCGCCTGTGCTGATTGCACCGCGGCTTATGTGTATGTCAGATTTCTGCTCACTCAAATTAAGTTACACACACCTGCGTGCCACCACATCCCTGGGTGCCAGCTCCATGCGCTCTGGGTCATATTTGGCCATGAAGCGCTCACCCGCCAAATTGAGCAGCACACCTCCCTCTCCGCGCACAGCCTCCGTGATGAGGAAGGTGCGGCCGGTGTTGGTGGTGTCATACAGCGCAGTGGGGTGGAACTGCAGTGTGTGTGTATGTGTGTGTTTTGTTGAGAGGACATGCTGGTGATGATGAGGAAGGTGTGCAGATTGCAGGAACTGTGCAGCACAAATGTCTAGAGCGTGCAAGGCGCAAGCAGAGTGAAATACTGCTGAATGCACCAATCGAGGTCACTCGAAGGCACATGCTGAGAACATGGCAGCAAGCCCTCCTCACCTGCACAAACTCCATGTTGGACACGTCTGCCTGCGCGCGGTAAGCCATGGCGATGCCGTCCCCAGTCGCCACATGTGGGTTGGTGGTGTTGGGGAACACCTGACCAGCCCCTCCACATGCAAGCATGGTGGACAGAGCAACAATCCTGCAACAACCGGGGTATTCATGTCAACCTTTGTTTAAAACCCATGGGTGCGCATGCGTGTGTGTTTTTGTGTGCACATGTGCATGCTTGCTACAGGCCTGCTTGTTGCTCATGGTCAAGTCCAGATTGAGGAATTCCATTCCCCTCATGGAAGCACCTGCACAGCCTGTATCACTGAGCACTCTAGATTGACCTGCATCAAAGGACACTAGACTATGCCTGCAAGGCTCACCACAGCCTGTGAAGCAAGTGCACATCCCCTGTGCCAGTCACTGACCTGGTCATGGTGAGGGAGCGCTGATCCAGCACATCCGCCCCAAAGCAGTGTGGCATGCCTGCATGTTTGTCAACCACCAGGTCCACGACCAGGTGGTGCTCCTATAAGTGCGAGGGAACAAGGTGGAGGTGCACATTGGTATTTAGAGGGCTCTACCACACAACACCACATCCCCCAGCAATTCTTGCAGTGAGCTCCTGCTTCGACTTCTGTTCACTGAAAACGCATGGCTTCCCCATAAAGAATTAAAGGAAATAAGCAAGGAGCAGGCAAGCACTGCATTAGCAACAATGCGGCATGGTGCTCTCTTTAAGCAACATTTTTCATGGTTCACTGTCCGACTCACCTCCCCCCCCAAGGAAACACTTGAGACCACTCACCCTACACCAAGCAGTGTCAAAACCACTGACTCCTCCCTTCTCCAAGCCACACACCTGGAAGTGGATATTGGGGTGGGCATGGGCAGCTGCCAACAGAGCACGCTCAATTTCCTTGCCCGTCATGTCTGCTGCGTGCACAATGCGGCGGGAGCTGTGGCCACCCTCCTTCGTGAGGTGCAAGCTGCCATCCTGGTTCAAGGTAAAGCTGGCGCCCATTTGCACAAGCTCCAGTACACGTGCAGGGCCTTCCTTGCAAACCACCTCCACAGCCCTGTAAGAGCAAAGGTCATGCGAAAGCAGACACCTCCTTTGAGTGTGTGTTTGCTCACAGTAAGCAATCCCGTGTGCATGTGTACGTGTTTGTGAGGGTGGGGGACCCTTGCCTGCTCGCTAGTCAGGACACTTTCCCTTAGGTGCGCGCGGCCTTCTGGCTGGCATTGTCATTTCTTTTTTTGTGTGTTTGTGTAGGTGTGTGTCTCACTGAAACCGGCCTCAAGCTGCTGATAATAGTTTCAGAATGCCCTTGGAGTGCTGAGCACATTGCTAAGGACGCCTCTAGCGCAGGAATACTCCAGGCAACACCTGTGCACATCATGTTTCTGAGCTATTCCTAACTTTTTCACTGCCTCATCTTTCCTACTGGGAAGCACTGTTTGCTGCCGTTGGAATAGCTTGTCTGACCTCCCCCGATTTTGCATGCTTGCTTCTTGCTTGCATCTCCTCCCTGTGCTACGTGCAAGCACCCCCTTGCACTCACTTGGGATCGTTCAGAAACGCGCCAGCCACCATGGTGTCCTTCACATGGTCCTGCACGGAGTCCGTCTGGTCCAGCACAGCACACACACCGCCCTGGGCGTACACGGTGCAGCCCTCGCTGGCTGTGTCCTTGGTCACCACTGCCACGGTACCATAATCAGCCACCTTCAGAGCGTAGGAGAGGCCTGCAATGCCGCTGCCAATGACCATGAAGTCCACATGCTGCACGTTGGGGCCGGAGGGGTAGGTGCCTAATGGGGCGCCCGTGGAGATGGGGGCAGCACTCTCGGTCGGTGTGCTGCGTGCTGTCAGCCAGGAGCCCTTGCTGCTGCTGGGTGCGACGCGGAAGAGGGCGGGCTTGGGGGTGGGGGGCAACGCACGCCTGGCGGACGGCACGCTCACGACATGGGAAGATACACGTAATGGGGTGGCGGTGGTGGCGCGGGTGGAGGGGCTGCTACTGCGCACAGCCCAAGACCGTTGGACGCACGCCATGCCGGGGCTGCTGCTGCTGCTGCTGCTGCTGCTGCTGCTGCTGGGGGGTGCTGAAGTGGAGGGGGGGGAAGAGGCTCTGCTGGCCTTGTGTGTGAGTGTGTTCTACTTGCTGCTTCTCTACGCCTACTTGCTTGCTCTCTCGCTGTAGTGGTACACTAGTTAAGACTCGCTGCGTCGTTTCTCGCTGTACACAGGGCTACTCTCTCTCGTTCTCGCTCTCTCTCGGCCGTCTCTCTCGCTCGCCCTCACACAGCTCCCTTTCACGCTACTACGACCTTAAGTGCAACTCCGTACTTATGGTTCCAAACCCACGACGCCTTGGCCTGCATGGTCAACTAGGCTTGGCGACTAGACTTGGCAAGGACCGCTACAATCATGTACTGCTATTTAGGCGTACTTGCTCTGGAGTACCAGGATATTGTGCTTGCAAGTCAGTCGAACGGTATATAGGTTCGTGTTCTGCGTTTTTATAAATGTATGGCTGATGGCGCCTGGTTATGAAAGGGAGCCGGTGGCCACACACACCAACTGTTTTGAAATTTCAAACAATGAGGCTTTCTTGAGAAATAGTCGCTATAGCTATAGGTCACCTAGGTTATGCCTTAGGTGGCTTAGGTGGCTCATAGTTTTGGCCTAAAGGCCTTACCCCCTTACCCTAACCCTAATCCAAACCTAACCCTACCCTAAACCCTAAAACTATGAGCCACCTAAGCCACCTAAGGCATAACCTAGGTGACCTATAGGTATAGCGACTATAATTGGCTTTCTTTTTACTATATTCAACGTCCTCCACATGAACTTATGGTCAGCAGCTGCCGCTCAAGTTTCATGCTGCTAAATAAAGCAGCAATTGCGTGCAGCTGAGCATTTCATTTTTGAATGCCTCATATGCAGTGCTTAATTTGCATTCAGTAGAATTCCTGTAAGATATACCTACGCGGTCAAGTGTGACGTTTGGTGTATGGCGAGGAGTTACAGTGGGCTTTTGCGATGCCTCCCTTCTACGGAGATCAATACATCACTACCATCACATTACCTCCTTACATCTATTCAAGGCTGAGCACTGCCTTGCTCTAGGCCACTTGGCTTCACAGGACTCTTGCACTGTCTTGTAGGATGTATCCTGTAATAAAATGAGAGCTCTCGGCCTTGCCTGCCACACTTGACGATCTGGGGATATGTGAACGTAACCTCTCGTTACATATCCTATATAGGATAGGATGGGGTTACATAGCTATACCTGCCTACAAGGGCACCGCCTTGTAGTGGCCAGTGGTGGATTTTAAACAAGAAGCAATATTTGTGCCTCATCTCTAGACAATTTAAAGCCTATAGATCTATAGGCTTTAAAATTCAGCGCCTGCGTAATAGTTGTCCCCTTTAAATCCCGTGTTCAAGTTGCTGTTGGCATTGCATGCCAACTCGGCATGCTTCGTGTGAACATGATGGGTGGAGACCCGAACGGCAGTGAAGTATGCCTACAGGTATAAATGCATTTGTGTGAAATCCTGTCTACTGCAGGGATGTTCACGCCGTCCGGGGATTGGAGATTTAATTAAGGATCTGGCCTGCGCCTCCGGCCGCACAAAGCCAGTCTGGTCTAACCGGAAATCTTTATGGACCTGGTCCGGCATGACCGGAATAAATGATGAAGTGTCTCCGGTGCTTTTTTTTTCATGTAAGCACACCGAGCCTGGGTTGACAGCCTGAAGGAGGGGAAGGCCCCAAGAGAGAGGGAGAGGGAGAGGGAGAGGTTCCAACCTGGGCAAACCCAGCCTGCCAGAGCCTCCCCCGCCATCACAGACCCTGCTCACCCTATGAAAGCGATGATTGCTGGCAGCCCGTACCAGTCAGCTTGCAGTGGGATGGTAAGAGTTGGTGAAGTGAGCTGATGCTGTCTGTGGCAACGTGTGTATAATTGTGAGTGCGGCAGCAATTGCAGCCAATTCAGCTCTTCCTACTGTGTTGGTGATGCCAGCACCATTAAGCTCATCTAGATTGTTTGAGTCGCTAATAGGATGGCACTCGCCTGCCCTTATCACTGCCTTGCCGTTCTGAACCTGGCAGCTGCCGCCCGTGTAAGCCCAGAATTTCCAATCTGCAACTTTGAGTCGGAGGTCTGGCTTAGACTGATAAGGAGTCGGGGCAGTTATGTCTGCGGCTGGTTTATGGGGGACCATGGCAATTTGCTTCTTGTCTAGGAGAAGCTTTTCGCATTTACTTATGCCAGGCATAACCGCATGCCTTGCATTACGGATGGGGTCATTGCTCACATTTTTAACGAGCCACTTTGCTTTAGGAATATCACTGGCTAAACCCCAGATCCAGTTAAGGTTCTGGTTATTCAAGTGGATTCTTCCAGCTGTATTCCAGACTGCAATAATATGTGGGTCTCAGGTATACTGAGGGAGAGCAATTTCCTGGCTAGGCCAGGATTGGGGATTGTCATAGGTAAGTTCATCTTTTGGAATGATCCCAAGCTTGCAGCAAAGATGTGGGTAAGCAGTGAGGAGTTTGGAGTAAGGATTAGTTCTCATCCGATGAGTCAGCTTACCGCTTGCTGGCAGAAACATGAAGGTGGCCATAGACTTTGAATTAAGGATGGCATAGATAGCGTGCCGCAGGACTAGTGTCGTGGCCTTGTTATCGCAGACGGGGTGGCAGGTGGAATTCTAATCTAACCCTAATTTTTGGATGAGAGGGAATTGTGATGGGCACCAAAAAGAATGTCACGGGGGTCAGATCCAATAGTGTATGACTTGGGTGTTATGATTTAAGGGAGGGGCCATTTTCCTTTGAGTGGCCTGTGCCCATTTGTGGAGGGCATTGTGAATGTGAGGTGGGAGCGTCCGTGAAGTGGAGTCTTTAATTTTTTCAATCTGATATTTTTCCTCTGATGTAGTCGCAAAGCAATATTTGTTTCTACAAAGTAAAATCTCATGCTGGCATTGCTGGTAACGAATGTGCGGATGCTATTGCAAATTATCAGGCAAATCAAGCCAATAATAGCGTGGCTGATACTGGGATCTCTAGCGCAGGTCCCGGTGGTAACCCCTTTTCTCACTTATTTTGGTTAGCCAAGGAGGAAGTAAGAGAACATACTGCTGGTACATCCACAGCTCTTGCACCCAATCCTAAAATGACCTACCTCCCCAATCTTCATGATGCTCTCAAGTCTCACATGCATACAAAAAAAGGCTTAAATATGCCAACTCTAAAACAGGCTACTACTCATACTATCAGAGTTTGTTCCTCATGTAGATAAGAAAATTAGCAATGCCTTTAGGAACATGTCCTGTATATCCACACCCATGAAGCACACCATCTTACAGTATCGCACTGGCACCCTCTGTAACCAAAAACATGCGGTTCGCTTCAAAAGGTCCACTAACCCACTATGCCCTCTCCCAGGCTGTTATCAATTAGACAACGCACTCCACATGCTTTCAGGCTGCCAAAATCACATCATCTCCAGCATGAAAACCGAATGCCACAATGTTGCTGGGAGAATGATCATCAAAGCTCTTAGCAAAAGCCCTTGGGGAGCAGGTTTGGTTAACATGGACATAGGGAGTGGTGATAAGTTGGCACAACCTTCAAATCCCTGCACATGCATCAAACAGAATTACACCCCCTTACCTCTTTCCAAGAAAATTTTCTAAGAGATCTAGACTCACCTCCAGCCGTCCTGATGCTATATTGATTACTCCCTATAAAGCCAAACCCACTTCTTCTTCTTCTACCCACTGCTCACACCATCATGCATTACGCAGCAGACACAACCCCACACTGAGGGCCACGACAGCCAACCGCATGAGGCAATACCACCAACTGATTGTAAACCAGCGGCATGTGCACTTGATCGAAATCAAGTACTGTGAAGACACGAGGCCTGGACAGCAGTTGGAGGCGGCACAGCGGCAGCATGCAGACCTCTGCAAACTCATTAATGCAAAAGTTGTGACTCTCCACACCATCCTTTTGGGTGTTGGTGGGACTTGCTATTCTATTTACTTGCTATTCTATTTACTCAGCTATTCTCAATACAGAAGCCACTGCAACTTTTATGTTCCTCCCTATCTGGGGAACACAAATGATAACTAACCCCTACTCTAAGCTCATCACTGCTTATCCACATCTCTGTTGTGAACTTGGAACAATCACACGTAATAACCTCTGCTACAATGATCCACAATCTTGCCTCAACCAGGAAATACCTGTTCCTCAGCACACATGGGACCTACAGTTGCTGTCTGGAACACATCTGCAAGGATCCATCTAAACAATCACAACCCAGCTTGGCTGCAGGGCCTGGCTTCGGCTGTACCAGAAGTTAACTGGAAGCTGCGCAGTATAGGCAACCACTCTACTCTCAATACAATGCATGCTGATATGCCTGGATTCAATAAATGCCAACGCCTCCCCTCTGACAAACAACAAACATCTAGAAACCCAACCTATTCACACAAAGGTAATCAGGAAAAACTTTTTGTACCTAACCAATCTAGTCCAACCCTCAAGCTCAAAGTCCCTGACTGGAGGACATGGGCCTACACTGATGGTAGTTGTCAAATCCAGAATAGCAAACAAGAAATTGGAGCAGGCTTCTACTGCCCTCTCACTGACAGCAGAAGTTTTGTCGAGCCCAATGGTGCTGGAATTACCAACACCATATGTCGAGCTGAATTAGCAGCAATCGCTGCTGCCATCACGCACTCGTATTCACACATTGCTTCAGACAGTCTTACCTCTCTTCATCAAATACGTAAACAGCTTATTTACCCTGAGAAGCACAAACAACATATTCAAGGGGATGTTCTTAAAATCATATCTTCTCTCATTAGCAACTCACAAACCAATATTTGTGTCTACAAAGTAAAATCTCATGCTGGCATTGCTGGTAACGAGTGTGCAGATGCTATTGCTAAATATCAAGCAAGCCAAGCCAATAATAGCGTGGCTGATACTGGGATCCCTTGCGCAGGCCCTGGCGGAAATCCTTTCTCTCACTTATTTTGGTTAGCCAAGGAGGAAAAAATGAACACAATGCTGACACACCCACAGCTCCTGCTCCCAATCCTAAAGTCACCTACCTCCCCAATCTTCAAAATGCTCTCAAGTCTCACATGCATATAAAACACAGACTTGGATATGCCAACCCCAAAACAGGCTACTACACTTACAATCAGAGCTTATTACCTCATGTTAACAAGAAAGTCAGCAACGCCTTTAGAAACATGCCTTGTATATCCACACCTATGAAGCGCACCGTTTTACAATATGGCACTGGCACCCTCTATAACCAAAATCATGCAGTTCGCTTCAAGAGGTCCACTGACCCACTATGCCCTCTCCCAGGCTGTCATCAATTAGACAGTGCACTCCACATGCTTTCAGGCTGCCAAAATCATATCATCTCCAGCATTGAAACTGAACGCCACAATGTTGCTGGAAGAATGATCATCAAAGCTCTTAGCAAAAGCCCTTTGGGGGCAGGCTTGGTTAACCTGGACATAGGGAGTGATGATAGGCTGGGCAACACAGCCTCCAAATTCCTGCACATGCATCAAACAGAATTTTACCCCCTTACCTTTTTCCTAGAATTTTTACTAAGAAATCTAGACTCACATCCAGTCGTCCTGATGCTATACTGATTACTCCCTATAAAGCCAAACTCAATCCTTCTTCTCCTTCTTCCACTCGCTCACACCATGCATTACGCAGCAGACACAACCCAACACAGAAGACCACACGAGCCAACCGCGTGAGACAGCCCCACCAACTTCATGTAAACCAGCGACATGTGCACTTGATTGAAATTAAGTACTGTGAAGACACGAGGCCTGGACAACAGTTAGAGGCGGCACAGCGGCAGCATACAGACCTCAGCAAACTCATTAGTGCTAAAGTTGTGACTCTCCACACCATCCTTCTGGGTGTTGGTGGTACCTGCTATACTGATCATACCTTGAACCAGTTTAAACAACTTGGACTGGACCATCAACGGGCCCATAAACTTGCTCAAAAACTCTATGCCCATTCGGTTCAGTGTGCCCATAAGCTTGTTACCACTAGACGTGCTATGGAAAATGATGCTTCTCACAGCCAGGTTCTGGAGCCGGGTGCTTCCAGTAACCCTAAAGATCCCCATTAGCTTTCTTCTTTGTAGCTTTGTGGTGGAGGAGGCTCACGGCTCTTCTGAGCCAATGTGTCTCCTTTTCCTTAATTGATGTAGGGAGAGTTTCCTCTGCCTACGTAGTTTTTCTTTTCTTTTTCTTTCTTTCTTGCTACAACGAGCACACCCTTAACCAGTTTAAACAACTGGGACTTGACCACCAACGCGCCAATAAACTCGCTCGCAAACTTCATGCCCATTCTGTCATGTATGCCAACAGGCTTGGTACCACTAGGCGTGCTATTGAAAACAAGAATACTTCTTGCAGCCAGGTTATGGAGCCGGGTGCTTCCAATAACCCTCCAGATCCCCATTAGGTTATTCTTTTTGTTGTCTTCATGGTGGAGGGGACTCACGGCTCTTTTGAGCCAATGTGTCTCCTTTTCCTTAATTGATGCAGGGAGAGTTTCCTCTGCCTACGTAGTTTTTCTTTTCTTATCACGACCAGGTTCTAGAGCTGAGTGCTTCCAGTAACCCTCCAGATCCCCATTAAGCACTTTCTGTTTTGTAACAGTACAACACTCTGCAAGGTACTGCGAGCAGATGTTGAGATGAGCAGTCGTTCCCAGAAATGCTGGACCTCAGACTTTTTGGCTACATTCATGGGCTTGGACAGATACAACACGTTTCCTCATTGTGTTCAGTCTGGGCAGCCTATAGTCATGAGGGAGTTTGTTGTTGATTTGAGAATAAGATGTGCACGCTTATATAATTCTCTCACCCATTGCAACAGTGCTCTACTTCACAAGGTTTTTCATGCAGACATCACCCTCAGCCCCAGGAATTCCTCCTGCTGGACATCGCATCTATTGTCTGCCATGAATGGCTTGCATCACGCCCATCATTTCCAGCAAAAGATACGCTCTGCTGATCCTTTGGAATTGAGTCAGCTTGTTGTGGATATCCACAACAGAGATCGATCTCAGGTCTCGCCATCTAGCATATTGGAGACAATTTTCTGGTTATGACCCACGAGACACAAACAGCAAAAAATTTACTTACCATCACTGGTGTGCTCTCCCAATCAAGCCTGCAAACGTTACATATTCTCCTTATATCCTCTCCAAATATTTCTACTTGGATTTACCCAAGCACATTGTCCGCAGTGTGGCTCGATTTCGCCTTGGTGTCCATACCTTGAAAGTTGAGCTGGCCACATGGGATGATGCTATCTCCCCTGCCTGTGATCTATGTGATGCCCAAGATGATGTGCAGGATGAGCACCACGTTCTTTTCAAATGTACTCATCCCCATGTCTCTTCGGCTTAAATATGCTCCCTTATTTTCTGGTCCTCTCCTCTCTTTATCTCACTCTTCCATTAGAGTGGCTCCCTACGTACCTGGCATTCACCATGTACAGTCTTATCATATCTCTTCTTTCTTAAATCAAAACAATAACAAGCTTTTTCTTTTCTACATGAACTAATGTTTTTTTATGAGCAGGCTAGCAGTCAACCGTTTTGACTGGAGGCCTTCTTTTTTCCTGTAACCTATAACCTCCCATTCAAGCCTGCATACGTTTTACATATATTCTCCTTACATTCTGCCCAAGAAAAAGAAAAAAGAAACAGCTACGTAGGCAGAGAAAACCCTCCCTACATAAATGAAGGAAAGAGAGACGCATTGGCTCAAAGAGCCGTGAGTCTCCCTCACCAGAGAATGAGAGGGAAATTAATGTGGATCGGGTGGGTTTCCGGCAGCACGCTGCTCCAGGGCACCAGTGTTGTGATGAGTGTTTTTTATATCCAATGACTGCCCAAATATTCTTTCTTAGATTCACCCAAACACATTGTCCGCAGTGTGGCTCGATTTTACCTGTGTCCGTACTTGGGAAACAAGGCAACATGGGATGATAGTGTTCAGTCGTTCATAAATAATTAATTGCCTTTTATGGGATGATAGTACAAAGTCCTCATAAATATTTAATTGCCTTTTATGAGCAGGCGAGCAGTCCCACTTCTTGACTGAGATTCAAGACATTCAAGATGAGGGGCATGAACCTTTGGTGTGCACAGACGCATATGTTTGTGCTTGAGGAGAAAGAATTCTTACCTCTTTACCTATCCTCTGGTGATTTTTCAATGAATGAAATGAAGCACCCATGAAGCACCCACAACTGTTCAGGATGTTACTGCTTTTTTCTTACACAACAAGCTTTTTTCGTTTCGAATATTATGTTGACTGGCGAGGACCAGTCACTCGAGATTGATCAGCTGGCTGAAAATTCCCCCCGTGAAAATCTGTCTTGACTGGAGGCTCAGATGTTCCTTTTTAAACTTACCATTGCTCAGGTATCGAGCATTCACCAAGTCTAGTGATGTCTTAGTGCAAAAACACGATTTCCTACATTGATTATTGCATCTGTAAAGGCATAATCAGCGAAACTGATGACTGAATCCTCCTCCAGTTTATTGTGGGGGTTATTCACTCTTTTCCTTGCAAGTACCTTGATTTGTAATTGACCTTGGTGAGATTCACAATCTGAACTTAATGTACCACGATGATGAATGATAGATTTACATGATGGCTTTGTGGGCTTCGAGGAGTGCATAAATCAAGATGCACAAACCAAAAATATTGGGAAAACTTCCTGGCAACCAGGAAAATGGCAACAGCACTATATTACAGTGCAAAACTGTTCGGTGTCCAAACTCTCAACCAACAAAATATAAAACAGGTGAGGATGGGTTGCTGTGCATGAGGAAGATACAGAATGGTTTACAGCATGCTAACAGTCTTAAAAAGTAGTCCGTTTACTGGGGGGTGAACTTGGTGGCATAGGCAAAGGCGTTGTTCTCAGCAGGGTTTGCCAGGTGGTCTGTCAAGTTCTCAATGGGGCCCTTGCCAGTGACGATGGCCTGGACGAAGAAGCCGAGGCAAGCGAACATAGCCTGCAGCAAGGAAAGACAGGCACATGTTAAGAAATGTCCACTGAGGGTTGTGCATGTAACAGTATGCCATCATTCCAGACGCAGACTTGTTGCAGGTCACACGCAATGGATTCCATGTTTCCATTGAGGGGAGCACAACCTTGGCATCATTATGACACAGGAACCCAAGAAAATTCTGCATGAATGAACTTGTGTTTCTAGATAGATGATAAGGCATCATGAAAAAAAAAAATACTAAGGTCTCCTCTACATAGGTATCACAGGTCACTTCTGCACGCAAAATTTGGAACCTCAATTTGGACCATGTGCCTGTCAAGCTGAACACTGAATTTCACTTACCAGGCGGCCGTTCTTGATCTCCTTGACCTTCAGCTCAGCGAAGGTGTCGGGATCATCAGCCAGACCCAGGGGGTCAAAGGCCTCACCAGGGTACAGGGGGTCCAGACCCTCACCAGCTGGGCCGCCGTTCACACGGTAACCCTCAACCAGACCCATCAGCACCACCTGGACTGCCAGGGTGGCTACAATGTTCTGGGCGTGGATCTGCATTGGGCAAGGACAAAAGAGCAGGGTTGTGAGTGAAACAAGCAGGTCAAGGCAAGATTTCTGGCTGAAATGAGTTCTGTACAGTTCTTCAGTTTCTGGCATGTTGCAATTTGGCATTCACTCAGCTCAGCCTGCATCAGTTTATTCAACATAGTATAGTACAAGTCACATCCCTTATGCACTCCCTCACCAGCTTTGAATTTCTACCAACGAAGTTAAAATGAAAAGGCAAGAGTACATTAACTCATGACACTCACCAGGGACGGGTTGCCCAGGTAGTTCAGGCCACCATCCTGGAAGATGGCAGCACCAGCCTTGAACCAGATGGCGGCATCACCGAACTTGATGCCATCCTCATCAGCCAGCAGCTCGGGGGTGACCATGCCCAGAGCACCCAGCAGGGCCCAGCGGGCGTGGATCAGCTCCAGCTCACGGTAGCGCTTGAAGGTCTCCTGTGGGCACAGGGGTATGTGCAGAGCAATATGTGGAAGGGAACTTCTACCGCCGACCAGCAAAGACTATTAACATTACACAGTTGTTAGGGTTCAGGCTGTAAAATCACACGCCTGGCTTAAGGGGCACACACACTGCAGCATTGTTTAGTGGGCAGAGGCAAGTCATACATTGGACGGCAGCACAGAGCCTACAAATAACCAGAGGAACATCTTGTCCCCATGACTACAAAAATTTGGACTGCTCAGGTTAATATGAAAGCTGAGCCTTTTCAGTGATGAGGTCCGCTCCTCAGTGATGGGGTGTGCTTCTCAGAGATATGAATGAGTGCATCTCTCCAGCCCACTTACGGGGTCAGCGGACAGGCCAGCGGTATCCCAGCCGTAGTCACCGGGGAACTCGCCGGTCAGGTAGGCGGGGGTGTTGGTGCTGTAGGGTCCTGCGGGCGAACAGATTCACAAAGAGGAGCGAGGATGAGGATCTCGGGACACCCCGAAGAAATGAGATGCAAGCCTAAGCACTGCAGAACATGAATGGCATTGGCTCGGATTGCTTGCACACTGGACGACTGCACGAGAACTATTCAGCCAAGCTCGATGCTTCCGCTTGTTAAGTCTTTTAGAAGGGGACACGCGATCTCGGCCACGCTCCCCTGTCACTCCCGAAACAAGGGGGAACCCTACAGCACCACCACCACCTGCACAACACACTCACCCAGCCACTTGTTGCGGTCGGGGCCATAGAACTGGTTGGCGCTGCTGGAGGACTTAGAGACCTGCAAGGGGGCGCAGAGCATCCGGGAAAGGGTCATTTCCGGCATTCTCCACGGATATCGTCGAAATGTTCGAGTGCTGCTGGTTCACAAGACATCTGCTGCTAGTGCTGCTGTTGCTGCTGCTGCTGCTGCATGTCGCTGTTGCTGCACTGGGCTGGGGTGAGCGTGTGCAAGAGCGGAGAGAACGAGGGTGATGCTTACCGCCTTGGCGCCCTTCTTGGTGGACTTGGCCTGCGAGTGGTGCGCGTGCGGGGAGTGCGGGGCGTGAGCTGGTGCTGATGCTGGAGGAGCAGGGGGGTAGAGGGGAGTGAGGGAGCAGCTGCACGTACCTGCACGGCCACCTTGCTCAGAGCAGAGCTCTTGTTCAGCAGCAGGGCACTCATTGTTGCTGTAGGTGTTTAACTTGCGACTGGTTAACTACAAATTAAATTAATGTGCCGGTGTCGATCGCATCGCGGCTTTTTGTGTGTGTCAGATTTCCGCTCACTCAAATCACAGAGTGAGTTACACAACACACACTCGCGAGAAGTGAAATCAAGACCAGCAGAGATCCTATCTCTCCATCACAAACAGATAAAGGTGTGGACTGCCAGTGCTGTTGCTGCTCTTTGATGACACCTTTGAGAGAGCCATACATGGTGGAAACCTCTGTCGGGTGTGTTGCGCACACAACCGACAGATACACCAGATATTTTTGATCAGCCCGCTCTTCTGGTTTCCCTTTGATTCCTTTCCTGTTTTAAACACTACAACACTAGCTCTTCTTCAAAACTAGCTCAATTGATTTTTGAAGTCACCACAGCACCAGTGGAGGCAAGCCAAAGGCCTATCAGGGCAGCGCACATGCCTGCAATGAAGGTGCTGATCGTCGGTGGCTCAGGATACTTGGGCCAGTTCCTCATCCATGCCCTTGCAAAAGGACCAGCGACGCACCAGGTGAGGGTGGCCTGGAAGCCCATCGTAGAAAATGTCAAGCACCTACATAACCCTCTAAGGTGCACATTAAGCAAACAAATGGAATGGGACCTAAACAAGGTCATCAGCGTGCATTCTCCAGGCTAGCAGTCTCGACTGACAGCGCTTTGACTGAAAGCCTTAGTTTCTGTAACCTGTAATCTGGGCATCTTCACAGGTGCTCACTTTCTTGCGCACACACACACACACACACACACACACACACACACACACACACACACACAATACACACAATACACACAAAACACACAACACACACACTCACAAGCACAGACAAACAACACGCGCACAACACACAACACACAAACACACAAATAAAGAACACTTTCGCACACACGCATGTCCGCGCGCGCATGCACGCTCACACACACATACACACAAACGCACACACACGCAGGTAGCCTTCACCTTTTCCTCTCGCACCTTGACAAAAGCGCCTGCCAATGCAGTTGCATGCAAGGTGCGCCTACCGATTCATTGTAACGCTCTAGGTCCCCCTCCAGCACCTAATATTCTGTCTTCCACGAAACCAATGCTAAGCTTTTCATGCCTTGACAAAAAGCCTGCAAAGAGCTGCCCTTGAGGCTTGTGTCTAGACAGCACACAGCAAGCGCTTCTCGCCCAGCACTTCCCAAGCCTTTCTCAGCATTCTGTTTCAGGGTGCGCTCTCGTGGCATTCCATGGTGTCTGCTCTGTCTTTGTTATAAACTGGGAACTGGTCATCCTTTTTATCTTGCAAACGCCATGCAGCTCGGGCAACATTGTTTGTTGCTCATGCCAACAGCTGTGCCTGGCCTGTAAAGAGAGATGTTAATAGCAGCAAGACTCTCCACATGCCCCTGGGCACACATGTCCTCCTCTGGACAGGTGGACTTGGTGTCTGGTGAGGGTCTGCGTGAGGCATTTCAAGAGCAAGGCCCGTTTCAAGCAGTGATCAATTGCGCAGCTGTCTCGCAACCAGGTTGGTCGGAATCCCCCTGGAGCAATGGTTTTCTCCTCTCTCCTTGCCTTGTCTCTCTTGCTTCAGCACTATCCTGACTTCCCATGATGCTTGCCTTGTCGTACAGGAGAGTGTGAAAAGAAGCCGGAGCAGGCAAGGTTGTGCCCAGTTTTGCTTCCATTTTGGTCGGCATGCCCTTCTCAATCACTTGCCAAGCATGCACAGTCTTACTTCTTATTTTTCTTCTCTAAATGTGGCCTTCTCGTCCACTGTGAAAGCAGGAGCGTCAATGTTCCCTCAGCTGTCCTGGACTGTCTGAAACAGCAGCAATCTGAGCACGGCACCACAGCTTGTCTCATTCACTTTTCAACAGACCAGGTGCGTCCACCTTGCACCTTGCTTTCCTGTGGACTTTATTATGTGCAAAGCAACATTCTCACGTGCGCGCTTGTGATTGACATTGAGAGCCAAGCATGGGCTAAAAGAAAGAAAAGTCTTCGCAAGCCAGGTCCAGCTGCGTGCATTCAGGAAAGGTTCCCTAACTAGCAAGCTAGCTAGGGCCTCACCGAGGAGGCTCACAGGCCTAGCCTAAACTAAGCATGGCCTCTGGAGCAACGTTCACCATCAAAGAATGCATGACCTCTTGTCTTGTTTCCCGGGCAGTGTCTACAAAGCCCTGTGCATGAACTGCTTGTGGTGCACGATGCTGCAGGTATATAATGGGAGCAAGGCATGGTGGAACGAGGATGATGTCTGCTCCCCTGTCAATGTGTACGGGCAAACAAAGCTGCAGGGAGAGCAGGCCATCAAGGTTGGTATGACACTGCACAGCCCCTGTATGACGCTATGTGGAAATGAATCATGATACGCAGCACTCTGCATCATTCCAACTTACGATTTACGCTGTTGATCACAGTGCATCCCCAAGAGCAATGAACCTTTTCAGGTTTTAGCAGTTTGTGGCACATGCTGTTCATAGCCCCTTCGCTAAGTTGAGGAAAGAGTTTCTAGCGGGGTGCGGTCAGATGAGACGCTCAAATGCAACCCTTTCAAAGTGGTTAACTGCTCGCTTACAGCATCACAATGCTGAAGTCCAAGCGCATTCCCAAGTCGCTTTCCAACTGTCAGCCTGTCCCAGTGTCTGCACCACTTCAAGGCATGCTGGCTGTCTCAGGGCCCAACTTGTCATGCACATCGGTGTAGATGCGGCTGCAAGCGCTCAAATCTACACCCAGCTGCACAAAACGAGGCATGCGCTGTGGGCAGTTAGCTGGGCGCCAGTGTCAAGGATGAGGACTGTTTGTTTGCGGTGGTCAGCCAGAAGTTGCAGAGGCAATTTGGTCTGGAGCCTCCAGACTGGAGGGCACATTTGTTATTGCTGTTACTTGCACCGCACATACTTGTTGGCAATGTAACTTGCTTCACAACAAAATGATCTTCACTGCAGTCCTGTTGGCACTGTGGTCCACACAAGGTGGCAGGCTATACCTGCAACTTTGCTGCCGATCAGCAATAGTCATCCGGCTCCATTATTGATTTCCTGCCTGATGCTGTCATGCTAAGAATTCCTCCTGCAACCCGTTACACCCTTAAGTCAGAGGGTTAATGTTCACACGCATGCTGCTGTCGGTGCTGCTGCTAAACGCGTTAGCGCCAAGCTGCTTGGAAGGGAAGACTTCATAAGACTCACTTTTGCCTGGCATTGCAGTCCAGCATGCACATGCACCATCAGCCAATCCAGCTCCCTGTGAGCCCACGGGTGAGCTCTCTGTAGGTATAGGTCTTCTGGCTTTGCCCGCCCCTGGTTGCATGCAAAATTCATACCTCCCTGACTTTTATACTCATGACTATTTGTAGAAGAGAGGACTAGGCTTAGGGGTCCCTTAAGGGCAAGTTGCCCCACAAATTGAGCACTGCAACATTCCCAATTCCGTGCATAATGTGATGTGACATTACTGTGGATCACAGGGCAGCGCTGGGCCCATGGACTTCTGACCTTTATGGCATCGAGGACATGAAGTCAAAAATGAAATACTGTCACGTGCATAAGAAAGCATGTCTACAGCGAGCATGCATGCCCAAGGATCTTGAGAGGTTGACAAATTTGTCCCTGAGCCCTATTCTGCTTGTATACATTTACTTTTACAGGACAGGTGGGCGCACTCCATCATTCTTCGAAGCAGCATCATCTATGGCCAGGAGCCCCCTGAGCCAGTAGACAGAGCCCTCTTTCTTTCTTGGCTGGTGAGTGAGAATGGGGCAGGCTGACAGTGTCATACCATGTAGTATTCATGTGTTTTTCCCTCCACTAGGTGTATGAAATTAGAAGGCCGGCAGGCTGCTGTACTTGCTCCATGATCTAGGATGCAAGATGACCTGTGCTGGTCGGAACAGCTGTGGCAGGCTCCCCCAGCCTCTGAACCCTCATGTGACGAGCTCCATGGATTGTGTGCGCAGGACAAAGCCTTGAGCGATGTGCAGAGCCCCTGCCCTTCATTTTTTGAAGATGAGTGGCGCTGTCCCACCTACGTGCAGGTATGTTATTGGGAGGAATTCCATGGATAGGCACCCTCAATGAGCCTCAGTACTCCAGGCTGAGCGCAAAGCGAACGTCTTTTGCTTTACCTACTTTTCACCTTTGAGATGAAGAAAAAGGCATTGTCTCCTCAGAATTTAAGGTTGAGCAGTGTTCACCTTTGCCAAAGGCTTTGGAAATCCTACATGCGCCACAATTTCTGAAAAGTATCCCTCTGCGCCATTGCTTGGACAGTCAGTGGCATGTCATCCTTTGAATTCAGTCCTTTTCTGCAAGCTCTCAAATTAAAAATGCACAGCCAGTATAGGAGCAAGGTCGACCACCTGCTGTCAGGTGACAAAGCAGGCTTTATGCAAGTGTTGTGCAAACCACCATGCACACAGTTTAATCCTTGGCCTAATAGTGTGCAATGGCCAGCTCTCATGCACTTGACCTTGTTTTGTTTGTGGGTAAACTCTGCATTGCTTAGTGAGCCTCGAAGATCTCGGCTTCTAGGAAATAGATGATGCTTCAACATGCCAAGCAAGTAACCTTTCTTGAGTCCTCTCCACCCACCAAGGTCGGGACAACACAAACGTCATATGAATGGCGTGTGGTCCCTTTGTCCCAATCATGCCGCATGGGCTTGCGTTTTTCACACATGGCAAGGTCGGCACGAGTCCTTTTTTTCCACCACGTATACGCCCAGAAGCCATTGGGAGCTGTTGAAACTGTTCCGGACAGTTCTCCTTGAAGGCTCTGCTTGTCTCGAACATCAGAGGTAAGACCGCAGTTCCTTGCCTCCTTGCTTTCTTTTCCCAGGATATCACATCCCTGTGTGGCAAGATCTTGGAGCTTGAGAGCAGCTCACCAAAGGAGTTGGCAGCCCTTGCCGGCGTGTACAACATGGGAGGCCCTGACCGCCTGAGCCGATTGGACATGGCAAACGAAGTAAGGAGTATATCATAGCTGCTGTGGCATCCCCAAAATTGAATACGTTTGGTGTGTATGACATGGGAGGCCCCGACCGCCTGAGCCCATTGAGCATGGCAAACAAAGTAAGATGCATATCACAGCTCCAATGCATCAGCAAAAAAACAAAACTTCCAAGCAGACTTTCTTTGATTGCTTCACTGAGTGAAAAGAGCACACCGCATCCACTGGACCAGGTGGCAAAAGTGCGCGGCTATGACTCCAGCCGAATAAGAGGAGTAGCATCAGCATCTGTCTCAAGGCCAGTGCGCAGCCCTCAGGTGAGTGAGCATTGCTTGACCTTAGGTAGCCCCTACGCCTACCCATGTGCTGTGCAAGCATGAAAGCCTTTTGCATAGTAGCCACATGATTCTGTCGGGAAACGCTGCATGCACTTGACCTCTACAGTGTCTGTTAGATTGCTGCCACACATGTATAGGTCTCATAGTTAGATCTCTTACTACAAGTCATAGCCTTTGATTCATTCATAGGTCTCATAATTAGCCTTGCGACGAGCTGTGAAGTACTGAAGATGCCTGACGCCAATGTCAGGGACTGATCTTGCATGCAAGTACAAGTGCTATGAGAGTTCTGTACCAAATGACACACAGAATCTGGGAAGGTCCGCACTTAAAAGCAGAGCTGCATAAGCTTGCCAATCCCCCTTGTGAACAAGGGTTTTTTTACATTAGCACATTCCTGTCTCTTGGCGGAGCTCCCTTGTGGTGTGCCTTCATTCTAAAAACAGACCAGGATTGTGCGCTCCTTGCACGCCTGCCCTTGTGCCTTGGCAGCTACCTACAATGATATGCTGCTCAGTCGTGCACTATTTGATAATGGTGGCAGATTGTGGGTGTGCCTGTCCAAAATAAGGTACGAGAAAAGCTTGGAGCAAAATGCTTCTGGTGCTTCCCTGCCCACATCCTGGCCTGACAACCGGCATGCACATATAAACATTGTGTGAAAATGATGTTGCTGGGGCTACCATACATTGTTGGCCAGTGGTGCAGCAAGCAAAGATTTGGGATTCTAGTTTCAAAACACTAAGTCCTGGGCCTGTCAGTGCCCCAGAATACCTCACGGTCCACCTGTAGAATCAATCAAAAGTTGCTGCTGGCTGAATGCATTCCCAAAGATCTGTTTTAAGTACCAGTTTGAAATTAGTTTCCATGATAAATCTACGAGTAGTCGCATTTGCATAAGGTCTGAGAGCTCAAGTCATGGAGAAGTCTATATGCTGTTAGAAGAAGGAAACACCATTGTCCAAGCTGACGTGTTAGTGACGAGGAGCAGGGCATATTCACCCTTGTCCAAACTCTAACTTGATTTCTCTTGATTAGGCATGGGTAAAGAGGGTCTGTCATTTTGCCTTAGAGGCTCTCAGAGCCCCTGAAGAACCTCTCCCTCTATGGAGAAGACCTCAGTGGATTTTTTTTGGATATTTGCTCTTCACAGAAGCATCCATTCCACCTTAAACCTTTTTACAATAGATAATGCATTAAATTAATGTAGGACGGCATGTCAGCACGATTCGTGGGGACAGGAGCAGTCCGGATCGGGTTGATGTTTGCCCCTTGCCATGGACTCTCCCAATCCGATGTCTGTTCCCCAATTTACTAGCCCTTCCTCTTTGTTACTCCTTCAATTAGTTTTCCGGCCCGCTCCAATGCTAGCTGCAAGCCGTACTTGGAGCTCACGCTGCCTCAGTCTGACCAGTTGTGCTTGCTAGAACAGGCTGCGGAGTGCATGCACAGCAACATCAGCTGAAGCTGGGAAGCTCTTTAGGAACCCTTTCCAAAGCGCCAGAAGCTCCTGAAGTTGATATACCTTCCTCTGCTTCATGTTTGGCATTGGACACAACATCAGCCATCACCTCAGCCCTTGAAATACTGGGCACCAATGCAACTGTGACCAGTTAGGAACTCCTTAGTATCTCCCCAAGCACTTCTTTGGGCATTTTCCCAGATTCTATTTTCTGTGAATTTCCTTTGTGCATTTCTGTGATGTTGGGGATTTTTGGCGAGAAATCTTCAATTCTATTTGGTAACCCTCTCTGGCACAGAGGGCCTCTCCTTCTCCGAGGCTCTGCAAAGATGCTACCCAACCCTACTCATGATGCGTGATACATAATTACTCATGATTGCTCTAGTACTTAGTGCTCAGTACAATGCTGCTGCTTGAGCTGCTGAACATGAATGTGGATCTTAGATTTTACTTATGCTCAATTTTAGCTCCAAGCTGTGGCTGCTTTGTCAGGTAGTGCAAGAGTTTGCAGATTAAAAGAGCAATGGAGGGTGCCTGCTGCCCGCCAAATTTTTGGCGTTTCTTGCAGCCCCCTCTCCTTGTGCCCATGTGGACGTGAAATGTCCGCAAAAATGCCCACAATACCAGAACAGGACAATTGGTCACCGTAGCAACGCTGGGGAGTTTACGATTGAGTATGTAAGTATCGGGTTCCCTCACAAAATGGAGTGTCTGAAATTTACTTTTTCCAAGGCCTTGCAAAGGGTGTAAGTTTGTATTAAACAAATTCATAGGGCCACAAAATGCAGCCCTATGCTGCCAAGGGGCAGAAAACCCTTACAGACATGATCTGTGCCAAGCAGAAGCGCAAGGAGGGCGATGGCCTGCCCAGGAGCTCTGCACTCAGGGGGCATAGACTCGGAGCATGTATATTAGGTAGAAGAGTGTGGCAAGAAGCAGGCTGATGCATTTGCAGCCTAGCGTGATTTAGGTGCAGCTTTTCCCATCAAGTTTCCTGGCAGGGAGGAGGGCGCCATCATGCGGTTGCATGGCTCACAGCAGGTAGCAACAGCTGCAGCAAAGACAGCAGAGTGGGATTAGCAGCAGCTGTGGCTGGAGGTGCATGGCGTCCATGGTTTGAAAGGGCAAGGGAGAACACCTCCAAGGTGTATGAGGATGAGGTGCCTTTGGGCACCACAGATGAAGCGAGGGAGGGGTGATAGAAACAGAGAGCCAGAGCAAAAGTCAAACTGCAGGAGTTCACAAATTTTGTTTTTTTGGCGGAACTCTTTAAGCCTTGATATCCTCAAACAAATTTTTGCAAACATTGTTGCTGCCTGGAATACCTGCAGGACATCTCCATGAAGAGTGAGCGCCTCGAAAGTGCATTTGGCATCAGGTTCAAACCATTTTGTACAGCACTGCACGAAATCTATGCTCAATGAGCGTCTGCCCTTTTTTTGTTGTGTGATCCAGGAGCCAAAAGAATTGATGTTACCTTACTGTCGTGCAGCAAAAAAAGTAAATAAATGGACTGGCTGTGAGAAATTTGTGACGCTTACTCCCTCGCTTTGAATCATCAAAATAGAGCATGATTGCTTGTTGCTGTCTGTTTTGCTTGGTGAAGGCGTTAAGGGGCATGTGGTTGTGTATGCTGGCGCGTGTGCCACAGCAACAGCGCTGCAAGTGTATGACCATGGTACAAGGGTTATAAAGGGAAGAGGCCTCAGTCAAGACGTTTGACTGCTAGCCTGTTCATAAATGCACATGAGATCATGAAGGAAAAAAGGGGGAGTTTGTTGTTTTCCTGTATGACCAAGGTACTAACAACTTTTGTGCGTATCAATTTTACTGGATTACTGGATTAAGATACGGGATTCGGAACTTGCACGCAAACTCCATGCTCACTCCGTTCAGCTCACAAACTCACCACTAAAAGACGTTCAGTTGCCAGGAAAAGTCTAGTCGTGGCCTTTGTTTGGCTAGCGTAGTCTTTTCTTTTCTTTCCGGAGAAGAACCTTTCTCACAGCCAGGTTCTGGGGCCAGGTGCTGCTGATAACCCTCCAGATCCCCTCTGGTCTTGCCTGTTTATCCTTGTGGTGAAGGTGTTTTTCTAACCAATGTCTTACTTCCCTTAATTAATGTTGGGAGCATTTTCTCAGCCTGGTTTGTGCATAAATTTCCTTTCCCTTTTTTGTACAAGCGTGCATTGGGGGGGAAGATTCAACAGTGGCGTTACCAACAGCTATGGTTCCCACCAAAAGCTTATAAGAAAGAGCTGCTCAGAACGTGCGCTTTTAATCTTGACTGCAGTGTTATATGCTTGCAGCTGAAGAAAGGCTATTTAGTTTTGTTCTCGAACGGATCATTCCCCCAATTAAGCCCAAAAAGCACCTTACCCCCCTGACATGCAAGATCAGTGTCAGACACGTCATATTGTTCTGGAATTACAGGTTTTACAAAAGAGAAGCCATCGCTGATGGCATCAGTCAAAACGCATGACTGCTAGGCTGAAGCGTAAAGGAATTTGAAAAGAGGCGATTTTAAAGTTAAAAATTAAAACTAGTTCAAGTCTACATATAGGAGCATGTAAGAAAGTTGTAAAGACGCATTTAAGAAACGAAACGTTCAACGAGTACAAGTTGTATAAAGAGTAAGAAATGTGTAAGTTGTGAAAGAGCCATGCGTGGTAGGTAACACAGATGCAGCGCACCAAGGAATTAAAACAACAGAAGTGCCAGGCCCAGCTCAAAATGGATGAATAAAGAAGATCAAATGTAAATTCAGAGGAGGAGAAGAAGCATACTGTAACGAGTGCATGGGTACCGTTACTGACAGGATACATAGGCAAATGAGGACACTGTGAGTTCAGGGTTTTACATTGGTGAACCTACAGCCCAAATATCTGGCTGATCAGTCGCTGGTGAAACATTCTCAACCAGCTATCACAAGGTTAACAAGTAAACAAGCTTCTACAAGAAGTTTAAAAAGAAAACTGCCGTATGCCATGCTGTGCTTGTTTCCGTTTTGTTCAAGTGCTGTGTTTTGCATATGCAAGATACGTGTGGCTTTGCTCATTCAAAGTGCTCAACGTAACATTCCACACAAAAATCCAATATGAAATGGGCAAGGTCAAGCTGGAGAACCATGAAGTACATTTTGGCCTACACTGTGAGTTCTGCACCAAGGAGACTCTCGGAGCTCGGAGCTCAAACGGCATGTAAGTCCCAAAGCACAGACTGGAAACAATTGTAGCATCATGGCAGGCTGGACAGACCCTCGGACTTAGGCCGACCAATGATATGCAGTCTCCGATGGTAGACCACACAAAGTTTGATTTTAAGCAAGTCCATTTCCATGAGCTTTGCGCAGCCCCATGCTCACTCAATCTCACTAAAAGTCCCAGCACCACGGCTACTTACTTCAGGAAGACACTGGGAGGGACAGCCCGGCAGGGGCAGCCTACAATCAAGTGCATGCTCAAGTTGTGTGTGTGGTGTGAGCAGATCAGAGCAGAAGGGAAGCACTGAAAGCTGCGCAAAAAGAAGAGGAGAGCGGAACCCAGCCTGGGAATGCGCTGAGCACATTTGCATCTCAGCTTTTATGGACTTGTCCTCTGTTGCATGGCTATTGGTAACTTTGGGCGTCACTTGCATTTCTCAAAACTAAAGCCCAATATAGCCTTTCAACAAAAATAACCCTGAGCCAAATAACCAACCAAAATAACCATGTAATAACCACAATCAATTGTGACTCCCTTTCCTGTGCGGAAAGGGTAAAAAATTGTTTGATCCCACTCAGTGGCAGGCTGCACAGGGGTGCGTACCTTGCATTTTATCAACGCACTTGACTTTATTCACATGCAGCATTCATTTTGCGCTAATGTATTGTGCACCCTGCATGCACATGCCACGCACAGTGTGCGAATGGCAGCTATGTAACAGCTGGCATCAAAGAGCTGTGTAGGCATTATATTTCTTATATCAAGTAAAGGAAAGGAGGAACCTGGGCCCAAAGAGTTTTGAGTATCCTAATCCAGACCACTACAACAACATTGTGAACTGTGAGAACAACCCTAAGGTGCCGGAATCACTCTCCACATGAATTTGGGCATTGTCGCTTTAGTTGACGTGGACAAGCAAGGACTAAGGACTCCTCGGAGGGGTTTGCATGGGAATGTGATACATTCGAAACTATGTGGGCAGAGGAAACTCTCCCTACGTCAATTAAGGAAAAGCAGACACATTGGCTCAGAAGAGCCATGAGTTCCCTGCACCACAAAGCTACAAACCTGAAACTGCTAATGTGGATCTGGAGGGTTACTTGAAGCGCCCGGCTCCAGGGCCTGGCTGTGAGAAGTATTACTGTTTTCAATAGCACGCCTAGTGGTAACGAACTTGTTGACACGCTTAACAGAATGGGCATGAAGTTTGCGAGCGTGTAATGTAAGTGTAATGGCACGGTCTAGTCCCAGTTGTTGAAGCTGTTTTAGGGTATGCCAATGGTCAGTAAAACAAGTCCCACCAAAGCCTAGGAGGATGGTGTGTAACGTGACAGCTTTCCCACTCTTCGATGTTAAGAAAAGAAGCCCAAACTCAAGACCACATTCAAGGTTCACACTTCCTCAGCAGCCTCAGACATGACTGCCCCTACTCCTTGTCAGTCCAAGCCAAAACTCCAGCTCAAAGTTGCCCAGGACTTCCAATGTAAGGCTTACAAGGGTTACAAGGTTACAAGGGAAAAAAGCCTCAGTCAAGATGTTTGACTGTTAGCCTGTTCATAAATGCGCACAAGATCATGAAGGGAAATACGGGGAGTTTGTTTTTTTTCCTGGTTTTGAAAAATATTAAAATCCTCAAAATTCACTTGGTGAGCGGCACAAAGGAGTGTTCAGTTATGGCAGAGGGCACACACGCGTAGTACGGATGACCATCCTCATGTGAGATCAGAGATGTACAAGCTGGCAGAAGTCCCACCACACGGACACCTTCAGCATTAAGCAGACTCTGTGAACGAGCACCATGCATGGACACCATCCAACAAGAGCTAGCAGAGCTGTCCGGACAAAATACCCTGTCTCAAGCTCACATCCCAGCTGCTCCACACTAGCCCACTCACTAACCCACCATAAGCTGCAGGCACATCATCAGGCACCCTCCACCTTGGCCTGTCTCCGCCCCTGCAGCCTCCACTCAAGTTCTCAGTTGCGCATTTTCTGCATGCTTTAATGATTCACACACCATGGAGCTCTCTGGACAGCACATACTTCTCATTTAGCTCAGACAAAATAATATTACTCATCCCCAGCGTGCGCATTAGCTTATCTATACGGTAGGCAACCTCCTCCATACGCCTCAGACATTCGTCTCTCCCGTTCCCACTGCCCTCCCCACACTGCGGACCCACTTGATTCCTTCTGGGCTTACACAAAAGAAAAGAAAAAAGAAAAACTACGTAGGCAGAGGAAACTCTCCCTACATCAATTAAGGAAAAGGAGACACATTGGCTCAAAAGAGCCATGAGTCCCCTCCACCAGGAAGCAACAAAAAGAACATCCTAATGGGGATCTGGAGGGTTATTGGAAGCACCCGGCTCCATAACCTGGCTGCGAGAACTATTCTTGTTTGCAATAGCACGCCTAGTGGTAACAAGCTTGTTGGCATACATGACAGAATGGGCATGAAGTTTGCAAGCAAGTTTATTGGCGCGTTGGCGGTCAAGTCCCAGTTGTTTAAACTGGTTAAGGGTGTGCTCAGTGTAGCAGGTCCCACCAACACCCAAAAGGATGGTGTGGAGATCTCCACACTCTAGAGTCACAACTTTTGCATTAATGATTTTGCAGAGGTCTGCATGCTGCCGCTGTGCCGCCTCCAACTGCTGTCCAGGCCTCGTGTCTTCATAGTACTTGATTTCAATCAAGTGCACATGCCGCTGGTTTACATTCAGTTGGTGGGGTTGCCTCACGCGGTTGGTTGTTGTGGTCCTCAGTGTGGGGTTGTGTCTGCTGCGTAACACATGATGGTGTGAGCAGGAGGTAGAAGGAGAAGAAGGAGTGGGTTTGGCTTTATAGGGAGTTATCAGTATAGCATCAGGACGGCTGGAGGTACATTAACAGCAACTGTCAGGTTCAAAATTGCAAGACAGTGACAGGGGCAGGCGTGTACCATTCTATTAGTGACTCAAAAAATTTACTTGAGCCTAACAGTGCTGGTAATACCAACACCATAGGAAGAGCTGAACTAACTGCAATTGCTGCCGCACTCGCTCACAAACACACACACACATAGCCACAGATAGCCTCAGCTCACTTCATCAACTCAGAAAGCAAATCCTGTACCCAGAGAAGCGCAGACATCATGCAAGGGGATCTTTTGAGGACAATTTCAAACCTTGGCTGTACCTCTCAAAGTCACATCTTTTCTTTAAGGTCAAACCTCACGCTGGAATAGCTGGGAATGAATGCGCAGATAAAGTTGCAAAGTACCAGGCTAGCCTCAAAGATAACAACCTGAATGATGCCAGTATCCTTAGCGCTGGCCCAGGCAGCAACCCCTTCTACAATATTGCTTGGCTGGATCAGGAAGAGACAAGACCGAGTACATCTGAATGTGCCAATTCATCTTTTTCCTGAATAGATGTCGGGACAGTTTCCTCTGCCTACATTGTTTTTCCTTTTCTTCTTTCTTGCTTCTCCTTCTTGCTAGTTAAGGGACCTTTCCTTAATGCACGCGGCCTGTGGCCTGCGTAGACTTCTCTTTTTCTTTCTTTTCTAATTTCTTGGGTTGTGGCAAACGTGTCCTTTGTGAGGTGGAAAAAAGAAGAAACTGCACACACGAGGGCAATGAAAGCTCACACGACATCTTGTTGGATATGTTTACATCTGGCACGTACAAAAAAGTGAATCTAACTCCATGGACGTTAGCAGCGCAGGTCGTCTTGCTTTTAAAGCAGTCCTGTGAGTTGCAGGACTTGCAGATCCCTGAACCCACAACAAACAGAACCCTCCCTAAGTACATTTTCCCTCGCAGTTTCCCTGACAAATAAAGACTCACTTTTAGTTGCCCTGGTGCAATATTACTTGTTCCAATAACAACAGTGCAAATGACATATTCCCGGTATTCGTTGAGAAGTAGAGGGGGGTGCGGGGGGAACAGGGAGCACTCAGCGCCAGCCACAGCCACTCCACCTACTTCCAAGGCTCGCCGCCCTAGCCAGCTTCAAGAAGAGAAGTTCTTCCAGAACAGAGGCACGCAAGGCTTGGCAACCTTCCCGATGTTACTTAAGCAGCCTGCCTGGCTGGCCCAGGCTGTCCCACTGATCCTAACTTGAGCTTCCATTTTAAGGCCTAGCCTAGAATTTATGAAGTAAGCACAGGGGCTGGAAAGAAAGACTTCGCAGGCAGTGAAAACACTCCCCACATCAATTAAGGAAAAGAGGATACCTAGGGCTAAGGCACCATGTATCCCCTCCACCAAGAGAAAGAAAAAACAATGGGGGTCAGGAGGGTTAGTGGAAGTAGCCCATGCCTGAACTCGGTGATGAGAGTTGAAAGAAGTCTCCTCAAGAGCGCGCCGCGTCTAGTGCTAACAAGTTTATAAGTTTACTGGACAGAATGAGCATGAAGCTTCAGAGCAAGCTTGATGGCTGCATGAGTGTCAAGACCAGGCCTTTTAAGGGGCTCTAAAGTGTGAGGAGTGTATTGAAAACAAGAGTGCTTACCACAGCCAGTTATTTCTAGAGCCAGGTGCTTCTAGTAACCCTCCAGATCCACATTAGTTTTGTCTTTCTTTCTTTTCTCGTGGTGGAGGGGGCTCACGGCTCTTTATGAGCCAATGTGTCTCCTTTTCCTTAATTGATGTAGGGAGAGTTACTCATCCTACGTAATTTTTCTTTTCTTTTTCTATTTCTTTTCTTTTTCTTTCTGTGAGGAGTGTAGGTGACCCCACCCACACCTAACAGAATGGTACGAAGGGTAACTTGAGCTCAGGCCTTTGAGAGATTGCGACATAGGTTGTGGTGCTACTGCTTGGAAGCTTTGAGCTGATTCTTGGGCCGGGTGTCTTCACTCTATCTGACCTCGTCAAGATGGATTTGCCTCTGTCCTGGAAGGAGCTGTCTACAGTGACGGACCTTGGAAGTAGGTGTAGTGGCTGTGGCTGGCACTGAGTGTTCCCTGTTCCCCCGGCACCCCCCTCCACTTCTCGATGGATAACAGGAATCAGTCCTTGGCACTCTTTTCATTGGAACAACTTATGTTGCATCAGGGCGACTGGAAGCTAGCCTTTGTTTGTCAAGGACACGACGAGGGAAAATATGTAGGGAGAGTTCTGTTTGTTGAGTGTCCAGGGACCTGCAGATTCTGTAAAGCGAGACGATCTGCGCTGCCAATGTCCTTTGCCTTGCCAGTCTAGCCTTCCTTGCTTTGCTTGGCGTCTTCTTTGCCTTCAAGATTTCTAGGTGCCCCAACACATCGTGCTGGTCACGCGTCTTGCCTTTGCCAGTCTCACTTTGTCTTTGCCACTCTAGCTTTTTAGCCTTTATTGCGTCTTGATTTTTCTTTGCGGAGGCCCTTATGGGATATCGCTATGTCCTTGGGCAAGTGTATCAAAAAACTATTGGAGGCAAGGCCTGCACCAAGAGGGCTTTTGCTGACACCTAGCAGTCACTATATACGGTTATATGGCGGCCGGTCACCATGTTTGACATGATGGGATGTTTACACCCTGAGAAAAATGTGAAGGGCACTGTCTGGCACCCCACAAAGGAGGCATTGTAGACTGTTGGAAATTTTGAAGCGTATTGTGTGCTTTTGATTGAAGAGAGTTCCTGTGCGGCAGTTAAAAATGTTCCGTTTCATTTCAAAAGGAAGCGTTGGCATGGTCCAGAAGGCATTACTGACCTTTTTATGGATTGTAGGAAGTAGGCTTTGGTAATAAGAGTAGTATCCTGTCTTAGTGTTGGCCTTTCCAAGTCTGTGTTTTGAGTGCATGTGTGTCCTCAGAGCATCACGGAGGTTGGAGAAATGTTTTAACTTTAGGGCAGGTGTGTTGGGGTGTTCTGATGTACTTGCATGGAAGTGCCACAGTGGGCATTTTCCTTCTTTCCTTCTTCTCCTTTCCTTCCTCAAAGGCACGCCAGGTGGTGTCATGGAAAGGATTGCCTTCAAGGTGCACACAGGGGAGGGCGGTGTCTGCTGGGATGTCATCGTCCTGAATAGCCTGATGCTTGGCAATGGCATCTGCGCATTTGTTGCCCGCAATTCCAACGTTAGGTTTAATTTTGTAGAGATTAATAGGGGTAGGTGCATTGTGCACAAGCTGTATGATTATTTTAGAATATGGCCTCGGACTTGCTGATGATGAAGCACTGGATACAGTGTTTGTTTTCTGATTTGGTGGAGTGAAGAAAGGCTATCAGTTGCAATGTGAGAGTGGCCTTGGAGAATGGCAGCTGCTATTGCAGCTAATTGAGCCCTTACAATGGTATTGGTTATTCCTGTTCCGTTTGGTTGGACATAGTTGGGGCTGTCATTGTTAGGGTGGTAGACTTCTGCTCCTATCACTTGCTTTCCAAGGTGGATACGGCAGCTGCCATCTGTGTACGCCCACTCTTTCCGGTTCTGAACTTTTCAGACCAGGGCTACTTGTAGATGCGGTAAGCGGCAAGAGGGTTTGTTGGTTTTGGATGATATTCTCAGGAACGTGCTGTTGGTCAGAGGGTAATTTCTCAAATTCTTTCGAACCAGTCTTTGTAGCTTTGTGGTGGAGGAGACTCACGACTCTCCTGAGCCAATGTGTCTCCCTTTCCTTAATTGATGTAGGGAGAGTTTCCTCTGCCTGCCTATTTTTTCTTTTCTTTTCCAGTCTCGAGGTTTGGGTGTCTGGCATTTAGAACTGGGTTGTTGCTGATGCTCGTTTTCCACCAGCGTGCAGAAATGTGTTGTGCTAACTTAGCTTGAAGTCAGTGAGCCAAGTTGGGTTGTTCTCATTCAGGCGGATCCTTGCTGCACTATTCCAGACGGCAATGATTTGTAGGCTCCATGAGTGGCAAGGGAGCATGATTTCTTTGCTGACCAGAAGGGGAGAGTAGTATAATTGAGGGTTGTAGAGGGTAAGGTTCCCAATGTGCAACAGAGGTGAGGGTAGGCATTAAGGAGTTCAGAGTACGGATTGGTGCTCATTGGACGTCCCCGGCTTGGTAAGAACATGAAAGTCGCTGTGGCTTCAGTTTGTAATATTGCAGAGTAGATGGCATGTTTCAGGGTGAGGTGCATTACATGGTTGTCATAGATAGGGTGGCATGACGAGAAGCCTGAACATTTGGACAATAATGTGGATACCTCCAAAGATCCTGCCTTGAGGGTGCTCACTCTAGGAGTGGATGTAATTGGGGTTGTGTTCTAGGGTGAGCCCATCTTTTCTTGGCTCACTACTATGGCTAAGTGGATATGACCAGGCTGAATGAGCATGTAGGAGTCTTCATTTTTTTGTGTCTGAAAAAGAAGAAAAAAGAAAAAGCTACGTAGGCAGAGAAAACTCTCCCTACATCAATTAAGGAAAGAGAGACACGTTGGCTCAAAGAGCCGTGTGTCTCCCTTACCAGGTGTCTTTGCTGTTATTCAAGATAGAGCGCAAGAAGAGGCCCAGGAGCTCAGAGACAAAAGATTTTAGAGGAGACTGCAGTGTGTTATGTATTTCACTCTATTTGGCTCTATCAAATTCGTTGTGGGGAATGTTAATGCGCTCTGGGGTGAGCAACCCTTCACAATTGCCATTTGTGCTGTAAATGCATGCCGCCTGTGAGGAGGATATCTCCGGTAGCTCCAGGGGTGGTATGGAAGGTGTTGAGGGGGGGCTGGTGGCCTCTGCTCTGGGGTGGGGGTCTGTTGTGTTGCTGGGCTTTGCTCTAACTAAGGTTAATGCGTGTAATCTAGAATTCACAGCTTCCGATCCCTACAGGCTGAAAAATTCTTTCTTCCCTCAGTTTGCATCCACAGTCCCTAGACTACCTGATCAGGGCCTCACGAGGCCCCTGCCAAAATAGGTACCCCTTTGAATGTGATAGCACCCCCGATTCTACACCAAATCACATAGCAAATTTACTTTAAAGTTTCTGCTAGAAAAAGAAAAGAAAAGAAAAGAACCACATAGCTATAGGCAGAGAACACTATCTTTACATCAATTAATGAAAAGGAGACATGTTGGCACAGGAGAGCCGTGAGTCCCCTCTACCACGAAGCTACAAGACGCGTACGGACAATGCTAATGGGAATCTGGAGGGTTACTGGAAGCACCCGGCTGGACAATCTTGTCAACTAAGGCTTTGAAGTCAATCCTCACAGCCTTTAATTCAAATTCATTTAAAAATGAAACTTATTCCTGGGGGGGGGGGGGGAAGGCAGGATTAAGGAATACGTTTTTCCTATCCATTTTCCAGTTGCATAAACCTTGTTTATAAATGCACGGCCAGATTGAACCAGAGAGAAAATGTGCCCTTAAATACTAGCCTCCATCGATGTTTTGCATCTCACCAATCACAAGAACCTCTTTGATTCTAATTGAAGAGATAATTCTTCTGTTTAATTATCCCGTCGTCTCCATAACAAATGGCAAGTGTGAGGAATTCATTCAGCGACAGATTGCAAAAGCCAAGGGTTTTGAACCATCTAATTTGGAATACCTATCTGATTGATGTTTTCAAAGTGCTTTAGATAAAAATATTGCACGCGCACACACTTACAAATGAGGAGATTTTGATCGTCTAGCACATGCGCGCACGGAGGCTGGAAACAAGAATCAAAACATGGGTCTGTGTTCTTCTCTATGCGGTGAGTCCCCCTGTTAGCATGTCACAGGTGACATGTGCTTGCATGCTCGTGTCTGCGCATGCGCTCACGCACACACAAACACAAACACACACACACGCACACACACACACACACACGCACACACACACACAGACGCACGCTTGCACCCACGCACAGACACACACACAGACGCACACACGCGCACGCGTGCACACACACACACACACACACACACACACACACACACACACACACACGCACACACACGCACACACACACACACTCGCACGCACGCACGCATGCACGTACACACACGCACATGCACACACGCGCTCGCGCGCACTCACACACACACACACACGCACACACGCACGCACGCACACACACACACACACACACGCACATGCACACACACACACTCACACACACAAGCACGCACACACACATACACGCACGTACACACACATACACACGCACGCACGCACACACACATGCACGCTCGCGCACACACACACACACACACACACACACACACACACACACACACACACACACACACACACACACACACACACACACACACACACACACACACACACACACACACACACACACACACGCGCGCGCGCGCGCACGCAAAAAAGTACACGTAACATATGTTCACGTGCACAGCTTTCCAGGTGTTCAGTTCATGTCAGTTGCTCACATCCTAAATGTTACACACAGTCCAATGCAAAACGAAGCTGGATGCCAATCAAAACAGCATTCATCTCTGGCATAGCTTCATTGCATTGGCAGAGGTCGGTGTGACCATGCGCAATACATGTGCTGCTCTCCAAGCTTACCTTTATTCCTCAGAGGCACTGTGTGGCATGTAGAATACAAAAATATGTGTTTAGCATTTAAGAACCTGGCACAAGGAGTGTACTGTCAACCAATCAGAGCAGGTTCCAAGGAAAGAAATGTTGAGAAAGCTTGGCGCAAAAGACAGCTGTATGTGCACTTCGATAGGCTAGAATGGGAGTGTGCATTCTGTGCAGGAGGCAGCTCTGCAGAGGATGGCAGGACAGCCACCCATGTCAAGCAGTATGAGCCCCATGGTGGCCCAACTACTGCCCCCCCGCCACAAAAAGCACCCCAATCAAACAGGGCAAAGCAGCAACACCGAGAAATGCACTGGAAATCCACAGGTGCGGACCATAGAAGGCAGCATTTGGTTGATGCACGGTGCATGCACACATCAATGCTTAAAGCCACTGGACATTGACCTCTGCTTGACCTCTTGAAATACTCGCATGCCTCATCATATGAGGCTGGCCCTAAAGGGCGCAGGTCTCCATTCCCCCAAGGCCCAAAGGGTCTTGAGCACAACCTCATGAGATTAATGCACATGAGAAATATAGGCAACTGTTTCCCCCCGCTTCATTGTCCAAGTGAAGAGAGCCTATAGTGCACTGCAGATCACAAGCAAAAGGCTTCCAGTCAAATTTTTTGGCTGCTAGCCTGGGGCACTGCATTACGTGCAATGCTGTTCGCACAGATTAATGGCAAATGTGCATGGCATGCTTGCCTGCCTTCAAACTGGCTCCTGGATGACTTTGACCAGAGGCTCAAGCCCTCGTGCGCATGTGATCCTCGCTACCTTTTCTTGCTATTAAGCCTTCTGAGCCCAGAAACGTTGTACTTAACTTCTTGTCCTCCCTCAGCATAAGGGCGCCAACACCTTCCAGTCCACACTGTTAGCACTGTCAGTGTTAGCACCTTTGCAGGTTCAGGACGTGTCCTTGCCCTTGCTGCATGCTGACTTTCCTGGCACAAGGTCTTCAGGAAGCCACCAATTGAAGCGCACAACTACTAGGCTAATCTTTCCCCCTGGCAGTTGACGAGGATTGTGCTCTGCTGGGTACCTGCATGCAGGCGTAGTTGGCATGCAGGACCAGGGCTTCACGCACCTGCATGCACATCATGCACCTGCATGCAGGCGTAGTTGGCATGCAGGACCAGGGCTTCACGCACCTGCATGCACATCATGCACCTGCATGCAGGCGGAGTTGGCATACAGGACCAGGGCTTCACGCACCTGCATGCAGGCGGAGTTGGCATGCAGGACCAGGGCATCACGCACCTGCATGCACATCATGCACCTGCATGCAGGCGGAGTTGGCATACAGGACCAGAGCATCATGTACCTGCATGCAGACGTAGCTGGCATGCAGGACCAGGGCATCACGCACCTGCATGCAGGCATTGTTGGCATAGGGGACCAGGACATCACGCACCTGCATGCACATCATGATGCGCATCATGCACCTACATGCAGGCATTGTTGGCATAAGGGACCAGGGCATAACGCACCTGCCTGCTTCAGTGGCGAGTGTGGGCACAGACGCAAAGGTAGGGTGTTGTTACAACAAGGTTTACAGCATGTTCTCCTGGCTGATCGGTTTATTAGACTAGGCGAGCACGGGCACAGATGCAAAGGCAGGGGCAGGCATGTATGAAAAACATGGATAGGCTGATTAGGGGGCAACGTCACATAAGGTCGTCAAGGGCTTATTGTAGAATGTGCAATGCACTCAAAAGCAGCACCAAGTAAAGTTCGGGCCACTCCTGCATGTGAGGCCTCTAGCTGCTGAGCACACAAGGAGCTCAGGGCACTTTTTTTTGTCGCTTCAGTGCAAGCTTGTATAGCTGCTCATGTGCCATGCATTTAATTCATGCAAGCATGATAGCTTGTAGTGTGGGGATTTAGTGGTAATGGGTGCATTTCAAAGTATGCTCAGTGTGCAAAGGCTTACATTTCATATGGCTGGTCTGGCACAAGAACCAGCACCCTGACAAGGCCATCCACAACATGGCTTGAGTGTAGAATGCTTCAGGCTGCTGCAGCTGCCATGATTATTCGATTCTGGTGCTCTAAAAGGGGAATGCTGGCTGCTGCATTGCTGCCCTGCCTGGCATGTAGGGCCCCGTGGCTGCGTCATTTCATGCACTCTATGATACTCCATACAAGATGCAGGGAAGAGGGCATGCCCATTGGACAATGACACCTTGAATTGTTGTCCTTAAGCTTGCTTGTAGGTCAGTGCACTGTGCGCTCAAGATGAGCTTACTTGCTGGTCAGTATACACACACACAAGCACGCAAACACACACACAAGCACATTCACTGGATGCACACATGGTGTGCAGGTGCTGGATGCCACCAATAATAGGCTGCACGAGCTGCCCCCTGCGGTAGCACACCTGCCCAACCTACAGGTTTGTGACATGTCCTGGTCGCTGAAGGCCTCTGATGATGGCTCCTGAACCGCTCCAAGCTCAAGATTGCTTGGATTTTCCATGAGCTTGAACTCACGCTGTAAAGTAGTATTGCAGACGTCAGTGCAAGGAACGAAAGAGCAAGCAGATTGGCTGTTGCGGCTGTTGTTGCAAACAGCAAAAGGAAGAGCAAGCGGATTGGCATACTGGTATACACTGAAGCAGAAGTGTTTGAGGTGGGCCTGTGTTTGTTGTACAAGAGCAGGCATGTCAGATGCACTGGTGCACAGCTTGGCAAGGAGGGTGTATTTATTGCATCACAAATGGAGGAGTAGCCGGCATGCAGGTTCACACAATGTGCTGGGGAATCAGATGAGCGCTCAGGTCTGCGAGGGATTCTTGTGCTTGGGCTTCTTTTTAAAACTTGGCCACTCTTCCCCTGCACAACGCTTCCCTCCTGAAGCAGAGTGCAGGGGGCTCATGCATGCTCTCTCTGGACGTGCACCATGGCAATGTCTGCACACAAGCACATCCAACACCCTAGTTCTTTTCACATACCCATGCATGTGCGCACTTGCACACACACACACACATGCAGCGCATTGTACTCTGCCACAATAGCATTTACACCCTCTCGGGGCCGCTGTTGCGGAGCCTGCCTGCCCTCAAGATGCTGCTGCTGGACCACAACAGCTTGGTGGAGCTGCCGGAGGAAGTTTCGTGGCTGACACGGCTAGAGAAGCTATCGCTCAATCACAACAAGCTGACAGGCTTGCCGTCTGGCTTAGCAGCATGCTCGCGCTTGACGTGCATTCTGGTGGGCCATAACAGGTAGGCAGGAAGTTGGCGGGCTCAATGCAAAGATGTCTGGGATGTGCAATTGCAACTGGTAGATGGAAAGTAGGGAGCGAATCTGTATGCATGGATGGTGTGTTTTTGGTGTGGCCACTTCAGTTGTCACAAGGATTAATTGTCTCGGCTGTTGCAAAAGATAAGTGCAGGAAGTTGGCCAAAAGGGGCTAAAGTTTAGTTTAAAACTGTTGCTGTCGCGTGTGGGATGTTGTGGTGTGTTTCAGTGTGTGGAATGGGGTCTTGCCAGGCTTCTGAGCAGCTCTCAAGTGCCAGGGTTTGGCTTAGCTGAGCCCCATGCAGAAAAAACTACAGCTCCCCTTTGCTGACGCAGCTGGAAATCCTGTGTTACAATGCAGGGAGCCATGTTCTGGTTATTCAGTTCTTTTGGATTTCCTGGACCTAGGGAAAAAAAAGAAAGGTCACATAGCTGTGCCTGCTTGCAAGGTGGGCTTTGCCGAAGAAACAAGAGGTGCCGGCAACCAACCAGATATCCTGGTCCATCCCACCCAAATGTCTTGTTTTGTCTGAGCCGCTGTTGCCTATATGGTCAGGTTCCCCTGCAAACTGAGCAGCCAGGCTCCAACACATCAACACGTTTTCCTGGGTGCTTGGTGTGGCTCACTATAAGCGTTTGCACTGACTGTTGGGTCTTCCCTCAGTGCATGCTGGCTGTTACTCAGCATAGACTTTTAATTTTACGATTGCTTGCAGGCTGAAGGGGCTACCTGCTGGGGATCACTTGCCCCCCAGCTTGGAGGAATTCAATGCGGCCCACAATCAGATCAGCGTGAGTTGCGTGCTGCTTTGGGGGGTTGCTTCAAGACTGATTGTGCAGGAGACGCTGTCAGCCGTAACATGGTGTGATGTCTCTTTCTCAATTTTGGTGATTGCATTGGCCTTGTGCACATAGGCTGGAAAATGCAGAAAGAAAGATGCCAGTGTTTTTCCATTTTTGCATGCTCGATGCATGCAATAGCATCTGCTGTTGGCAACATTCCTGACTTTATACCCGAACACTGCCTGTGAGACAATCATCCCATGCAGCACTTATTGCCGGGTCTGTTTTGGAAACTGCAGTGTCTGGGATGCCTGGATTTTTGAGGGCACGTATGATAGTTGTGAGCTCTATTGGCTGGCTGCCCAATTAGTTTGGGGGGGTCCTATGGATGTCTTTTTTAGACGAGCTCAACGCATGGCTGGCTGTCCACTCCTGCTCACAGGAGCACTCACCTCTGTATTGGTGGACTATGCCTCCCATCTGCTTGCACTGTGCCTACAGAGGTGGCCCACTCTCACATGCCTACATGCGCATGCCTAAATGCCAACATGCCTACATGTGCTGTGCCTCCTGATGGCCCACTCTCACATGCCTACATGCACATGCCTAAATGCCCACATGCCCACATGCCCAACGATGTGCACTGTGCCTGCTGATGGCCCACTCTCAGTTTGCCTGGCAGCATGTGTGTGTGCGCGTGTGTCTGTGTTGGTGCGCGCGCATGTATGTGTGTGAGCGTGTGTGCACGCGTGGGCTAAATGGAAGTCCTTCAGGAATGACTTTTCCTCTGGCCATTGCTCCCGGCAAGTGTTCAGTCTCTCATGCCTCCATTCCTTTCCCTCTGCCTATTTTTCCTTGCCAAAACAGGAGAAAAGGAATTATATGCAGACCCAAGTTGCAAGTGCCCAGCCTCCTCAGCCTGAAACCCCGCAATGTGTGCCTACCCGCAGCAGCTGGCATTTGGAGGGGGAGCCCACTGTCATGCTTATTTCTATGTGTATATATGCATATATATATATGCGTCATGTGCACATTGAAGCTTATCCCTGCCTTGCTGGGTATGCTGCACAAGCCCAAGCCTTGAACCTCGATTTCCCACTTTGGAAAAGTGCATCACGTGTGTATCTGTGTCGCAGCACATCCCTGCCTCATGGGGCACGCTGCACAAGCTCAAAGTCCTGAACCTCGATGACAACCGAGTTGCTGATGTGCCTGCGGAAGTTCTCCACGACTGCAGCGCGCTGCACACGCTGTGCCTGCATGGCTGCCCTATAGGGCCAGCTCAGCTGCAAGTGAGTAATACTGAACCACCGAAGCCAGGGAAAGATGGAATGGAAAATCTGACCTGCGGATGGTCATCTTGCTGAGATACAAGGGGGTGCCTCTGCTTGTTGCAATCCATGATTGCCTATCTTGCCCTGTGTGGTGATCAAAATGTGAAGCCCGCCTGCTGTTGTTTTGCCTTGCAAACAATACGTGAAATCTGCCTGCTGTTGTTTTGCCTGACGGGGAGCTCCATCCGTTGAAGAGGAAACTGACGGAGCTCATTGGGTGCTTGGTGGACTCCTGCCATCTCCATGCTTGCAAGTGAGCCGTTCCTTGGCTCACTAGCAAAACTCGTGCTTTCTTTGCAATAGTGCCCTACTGTGTGTTAAAACAGATTGGCCTGCTCGATTCAAGATTGCCCCCTGCTTGATTCAAAACTCACCCCTGAGTCTCTAAATCTGTACTTCCCCTTTATTATGTAAGTTGCATCATATGCCTCACTACAAGCTGCGCCAGCCTAAACCAAGGCTCTCTCATGACACCTGCCCTGGTATCATCAAATGTGCGGCAGCAAGCTGTCACAGCCTAAACTGCAGGTGCCTCCCTTGAGACGCCTGCCTGGCATCATTGCCATTGTTGCAAGCACGTGACTATCCGTCGCTGCACCTTGCTTGTGTACCAGATTGAGTGTATACGCGCATACTGCTGTGCACTAGTAACGCATCTAAATTGTTTTGAGAGGCAAGCTGGGCCGGCCTCGCTGCTATTTACCACATCTTGCATTTTCTTGCTGAAGTCAATTGGTCTTTTTGAGGACAAAAAGGTAATAAAACAATGGGTTTCGCACTTCATTGAACTGCGTTATGTGCAAGCACAAATATATCCTGTTCCCTTTTGCGGCAGGCAAATCCTGGATTCCATGCCTTTGAGGAAAGGCGGAAGGGCAAGTACGACAAGGCCATTGCTGGTGGAGTGCTCATGGGAGCCAAGCAGCTGGACGAAGGTGTTGACCGAGAAAAGATGCACTCAAGGTAGCATTGGGCGAGCAAATGTTGAGTTGTTAGCTCACCCTCCCTGCTGCTTTCTTTGTGCTTGCTTGCCTTACCTAATTCACAAGAAATTTTGCCAAGTTTGCTCCACCTTTCCTGACGAAGGTTGTCCAATGAACTAGTGAAAACGCAATGACTCAGGAATAGGTTGTTTGGAATAATCATTCAATGTGCCCTGTACACTCTAGGACAACATGAGTTCCCCAAAGCTTGCACTTGTTCTAGTCCATATTTTACCCTGTATATTAAGGGCTCGGATTCTGAGCCCTTTTTATCATGCTTGCTCGTTTTTGCTGGGTGTGTTGCATGCATTATTTCTGTGTGTGACGTGGACTGTTAGAGATTAGCAGGATTCTTGTACTCTTTGATTCCTCAGCTCTCAGCTCGATTTGTTTTAAACCTTTGATTTGATGACTAATATGTCTAGTACTCAAGTGTGTGTGTGTGCTGTGTGTTATAAGGGAATACTAAGTCTTGTACAGTACAAGAAGGCTGCAACCTGCAACCCAGTGTTTTGGCTGATTGGGCGATGGTGATACAATGTGGATTCACCCAAATTGTGGGTACGGCTCAACAGATACCATCAACTAGCAGAGCTAGTGCTGGCAGGCATCCTTGTAGCACCTCAACATTGGCGCATAGACAAGGCCTCTGACAGCACGTTTTGCCTTACTCAGATTTCCAAGCAGGTCCTCAAGCCATTGCACATGAGGGCCCGCCTAAAATCAAGACTCGTTCACTGGTAGGCTATCTCAGGCACCATAGCGCACTCACAACACCTGTTGATTTTGGTGTTAAAGCCGCTTGGGACGGACAGCTCAGTAGTACTGAATCATCCATGGACACCACAGAGAAAGGGGGAAAGAGGAGAAGAAAGGGAAGGAACGGGTAATATAACTGAACCTGCCGACGAGGTCAACTTGCTAAAATATGACAAGATATGCCTGTAACCAAACCAGACCTTCTTATCCCAAAAATGTGCGCAAGAAAAGATAGAAGAGAAGAAGGGAAAAACGGTTTAGCCACTGGAAGCTCTCCCTACATCAATTACTAATTCTCCTTAGTAAGGAGAAGAAGATGTCTAGGGCCGAAAGGTGAGATAAGGCTACATTGCTATATCCGCCTACAAGGGCAGTTGAGCGGGAATGCAGAGGCATGTAACCAGATCTGGCCAAAACATGCTTGACTTAAAAAGAACTGCCCATTCCGTCCAAAGTACGCTTATACACTTTCTAGCACTAGACGAGCTCTTCAAGTTGAGAAGAATCCTCTCAACTCTCGTCACCAAGATCAAGCACGGGCAAGAAAAGAAAAGAAAAGAAAAATACTGCAACTGCTAGTAACCTTCCTGATTCCCATTGACTTATTTCTTTTGTTTGTCTTGGTGAAGGGGATACACGGTGCCTCGGCCCTAGGTATCCTCAGGCTCTTAATTGCTTTCACTGCCTGAATAGTATTTCTTTTCTTCTTTCTTTCAAAAAGGAAAAAAAACGTGCAACGTTGGCCAAGTTGGTGGGGGAAATTGCTACGTAGGCAGTGAGAACACTCCCTACATCAACTAAGGAAAAGGAGACACATTGGCTTAGGAGAGCCGTGAGTCCCTCCACCAAGAATCTTGGTTCAACTCACAAAACTTGGACTGGAAGGAAAAGATAACAAATCATGTTTGTTACGGTCTGTTGTTTGATGGAACAGCACAAGGTAGATTATGCTCAAAGGCTTCAAAATGTTGGATTAGATGGAAAGGAAAGATCTACGCTTGCCATTCGGCCGCGTGCATTAAGGAAAGAGTCTCCCACTGACTCCCACCGATAGAGGGCATCTTTATCTCCACCCCGGCCAAAAGGATTCGATGGTTATGGTTCGTAAGCATTCGTTGCAAATATGCCTGGATGATGACAATTACAGGAAAACCCTTCATAATTGTCAAGTGGAACTCGGAGGCCCATCCCTACACCTTGGAGACCCAACGCATCCCCCAGAAGCCCCATACCCCTGGGAGGGCCCTGTCATGCTGAATCACCGTTACTGCACTTTTGTTGTTCTCAAAGCAGGTAACACAATGGAAGGTGGAACAGAAGGTTGAATAAGAGAGCATCCAATAAAAGAACCCCACTTAATTACAGGTCACACCTCACACTCTAGGTTTTGCAACGATTCAGCAATAACCACAATTTGACGTAACAGCCCCATGTCGCTTTAATTGCCTGCGCTCCCTTGCACGCTCAAGTTTGGCTGTCTTGGTTTGCGCTTGCTGCTTGTACTCTCATGGCTCCTCCCGTGTTCTGCCTTGGTGCTGCTGCTCCTGCTGCTGAGGTAGGATTGTGTTGGTGCTTGAATGTGAGGCGTTTGCGACCCGGGGTTGCTATTGCTGGAGCTGAAAGAAATAAGAAAGAAAGATCTACGCTTGCCATTCGGAGCTGCTCTTGTGACTGGGCTAGGGCCAAAACACCGTGTATCCTCTCCAGCAAAAGAAGAAGAAAAGCCCAATAGGGATTTGGAGGGTTAATAGCAGTATCCCGTGCCTGATCTTTTTGGCAAGAGTTGAAAGAAACCTTCTCAAGAGCGCGTCTGGTGTTAGCATGCTTATAAGCGCTCCGGATAGAATGAGCTTGAAGCTTCAGAGCAAGCTTATTGGCTTTATCAGTGTCAAGGCCAAGCTCTTTAAGGGGCTCTAAAGTGTGAGGGGTGTAGATGACCCTGCCCACACCGAACAAAACGGTATAAAGGGTTACTTGAGCTAAGGACCTCGAAACATGGCAATAGAGGTCGCAGTGCTGCTGCTTGGAGGCCTCAAGCTGGTTCTTGGGCCGGGTGTCTTCACAATATTTCACCTCTACAAGATGGAAATGCCCTTGTTCTGGAAGGGTTACATAGCTGTACCTGCTCTTGGAAAGGAAAGGGTTACATAGCTGTACCTGCCTACATGGACAGCTTAGCTGAAGCAAAAAAGGTACCAGTAACCAAACCAGTCCGATCTGGAGAACAAGAGCTTCTTGTTGAACAAAACATAAGAAAAGACAAGAAAACTATGTAGGCAGAGGAAACTCTCCCTACATCAATTAAGGAAAAGGGGACATACTGGCTCAGAAGAGCCTTGAATCCCCTCCATCACGAAGCTACAAAAAGAATATCCTAATGGGGATCTGGAGGGTTATTGGAAGCACCCGGCTCCATAACCTGGCTGCGAGAAGTATTCTTGTTTTCAATAGCACGCCTAGTGGTAACAAGCTTGTTGGCATACATGACAGAATGGGCATGAAGTTTGCGAGCAAGTTTATTGGCGCGTTGGTGGTCAAGTCCCAGTTGTTTAAACTGGTGAAGAGTGTGCTCAGTGTAGCAGGTCCCACCAACACCCAAAAGGATGGTGTGGAAAGTTACAACTTTTGCATTAATGATTTTGCAAAGGTCTGCATGCTGCCGCTGTGCTGCCTCCAACTGTTGTCCAGGCCTAGTGTCTTCACAGTACTTGATTTCAATCAAGTGCACATGCCGCTGCTTAACATTCAGTTGGAGGGGTTGCCTCACGCGGTTGGCTGTTGTGGTCCTCAGTGGAAAACAAAACATAAAACTTAGTCACAGTATTTCCAGCAATCTGAAAAAAAAAGAAAAAAGAAAAGTCTATGCAAGCCAAAAGCCGCGTGCATAAAGGAAAGGAGCATGCTGGCATAAGTTTGAGTAATCCTAGGACATCAGCCTGGATTACAAAATCTTAAGACGTGATGCACTACTTAGGGGTACAGAACTAAATAGGTGCTGGAACTGAGTGCGCAGGCCTGGCAGATCCTGAGAAGTGCAATCCAGGATTATGTGCTCGTTGTCTTGTTCAGTATGCCGATCACATTGTGCAAAGTTCTCTTCTGGAAGGAGCTGGCATGAACCATCATGATGATGGACCTCAGAAGCGGGTGGAGTAGCTGCGGCTGGCGCTAGATGCTCCCTGTTCCCCCCGCTCCCCTCTACTCCTCGATTGCTATCAGGTATTGGAAAGAGAGATACGTGTACTACTTTTGTTAATTATTGTTAAATAGCCATGTCATGTTCATGTACAGCTCTATGTTTGCCAGGATAGCAATGAAGCACAGTCTCCAGCAACCTGAGGGTTGAGAAGATTGTGTAGCTCCAACAAAGCACGCATACGTGCACATATCCCAAACTTAGAATGTTTCAAAATAAGCTTAAGTAGCCCCAGAGGAGAAGATGCACCCTGTGTAGCCCCATGGCTGTCATGCAACTACAACCATATCTAGCTTCCTAGGTTTTGTGTGCGGCCGCACACCTTCTCGGACTGCATATTGTCTAGCCCCACATATTTCAAGTTGAAGCACGTGTGTAACCCCAACAAATGAAAAAAGACTACAGTGCCATGTCTGGCTGTGTACAATAAGGAAAGGTTCCCTAACAAGCAAGCTAGCTAGAGCCTCAGCACCAAGGCTCACTGGCCCACCCTAACTTAGGCTAAAATTTTGATATTTTGATATTAGGCTAGAATGTAACAAACAATCTTCCAATACCGTAATGTTAGAGAAGCACTTAACAGTGCAAACAAAGGCTGGTTTCAACTCCTTAACCAAGATGTATCAGAAGCTCACTGGCTACCCCTGGATCGTCCTAATCCTGCCACGCCACTGCGTACCCACCAACACCTCGTGTCAAACACTTGAAAAGAAAATTCCAATCACTCCCCCCTGACACACATAACTGTTCACACAAGCACCCTCAGGCTAGGGCAGCTTTCATACCTGCCAGCTACAAAAAGATGTTCACACCTAAGATCAAAGACTGGAAAGAAATCACCTACACTGATGGCAGTGTAATCAAACGCAAAGATGATGACTCCACACCACTTTCTGGTTCAGGTGTTTACAAACCGGGAAGGGACACTGCTCCACCCTCCCAACACTTGCAGCTGCACATAAAACCCAACTTTGCCATTGAATGGCCGTGGACCTACGAATACCATCAACAGGGCAGATCTTGCAGGTACTTTTGTGGCACTCCAACAAGGGCAAACTGACATTGCCTCAGAGTCTGATGGTGCATCCTGCCTTTCCCAGATTTCTAAACAAACTCTCAATCCGATGCGCATGAGGTATCACCTACATGCAGAGCTCATTCGTGCTATATCAACCATATTAGAGCATTCCCCTCATCCTATTCATTTCTACAAAGTCAAAGCCCATTCTGGCATCATTGGCAATGAGGGGGCTGACACCTGCGCACGGTCTGCAGCCCTCACGGGCACCACAGATATTGAACTCCCACATGCCAGGGACCCATTCCACAATTTTACTGGCTCTCATTGAAGACCTCACTCGGACAAAATGATATCCTGCACCATTCCCATGCTTTCCTAACCCACTACCTCGACAACCTGACCGACAAACTTAAATTACACATGCATAAGAAGCACAAGCTAGGCTCTGCTGATAGCTCTGGCTACCATTACAATAGCTGGCAGAGGCTCAAACATGCCATACAACCCAATTCCCCGATCACCACTGCCAGTACAGTGTATACTATAATACCAAGGCTTTGAAGGCAATCCCCAGAGCCTTTCTGACTCTCCATGGCTCTCAACTACCGGCTGCGCCATTCGCAAAAATGTCACCTTTGACTTCCAACCTACCAGCCCCCAGACAGATATCATGCCAACATGGCAATGTCAAATAATTATAAGAACTCTTGACCTTATGCAAGAGACCCAGCAAGATGACCCATCTGAAGAGGATACAGCACCTGCACGAATGCCGGAAGTAACCACCTCCAAATGTGCCTGTATCAACAATACCCATGGCAAGTGCGTTGGTATGCTGACTGTAGACAGACTCAATACCCTGCTTGAAGCTTATGAAGCAGCTAGAAAGGCAGGTATCCACGCCACCATCCAGCCACCTTTCCAGGACCCAGCAACTGAAATTATGGGACTGCTCTCACGTCAAAAGGCTCAACAAAAACATCTCTCTGCCAAGAGCAAAAAGGTCTACAATCCTAACACGCTGATCACCCCCACACACATTCGACTAGCCCTACATAGATGGTGCATGGTATCAACAGAGAGGCTCTCCAACCCTCTTGAATTTGACGGTAATTTCAACACTTATTTCAGCACAAGCTGCCGTGACCAGGTCTTTGGGGCACACACAGACGCCCTCTCTGTACGCTACAATGGCTTCTCCTTCTGCCATCACCCTCATGACAATGAAACTATGTTCAGACTCCTGCGCCACACAGTGCACTTCTCCCTCCAAACCACAGATCCAGTTGCCACCTTCCTGCTTTTGCCCCACTGGAGAGGCTTCAGCTGCAACGCTTACATGAGTTGGCTTAACCATTACCCGGGTCATGCAAAAGTGCTTGCCAAATTCCCTACAGGAAAAATCCAATTCAGACACCCCAACACTGGTTTGATGTCATGCCTAACCCCACCCTACCTTCTTATCCTATGCAGCTCATTGTTGTCTGGAATCTTAATGCTAGAGAAGCGCTGGATAGCGCAAATAAAGACTGGTTCCAACTCCTCAATCGAGATGTACCAGAAGCTCACTGGCTACCCCTGGATCTCCCAAATCCTGCCATGCCACTGCGTACCCACCAACACCTAGCATCAAACACTTGGAAAAAGAAGTTCCAATCACTTCCCCCTGGCATTCATAGCTGTTCACACAAGTGCCCTCAGGCAAGGGCAGCCTTCCTCCCTGCCGAATACAAGAAGACGTTTACACCTAAAATCAAAGACTGGAGAGAAATCACCTACACAGATGGCAGTATAATTAAACACAAAGATGATGACTCACCACCACTTTCTGGTTCAGGTATATACAAACCAGGAAGGGACACTGCTCCACCCTCCCAACACCTACAGCTGCACATAAAACCCAATGGTCATGGACCTACTAACACCATCAACAGAGCAGAACTTGCAGGCATTTTAGTGGAACTCCAACAAGGGCAAATTGACATTGCCTCTGATAGTGCATCCTGCCTCCTCCAGATTTCTAAACAAACCCTTAACCCGATGCGCATGAAGAACCACCTACATGCAGAGCTCATTCAGGCTATATCAACCATACTAGAGCACTGCCCACACCCTATCCACTTCTACAAAGTCAAATCCCACTCTGGCATTATTGGTAATGAGGGGGCTGACGCTTGTGCACGCACTGCAGCACTCACGGACACCACAGACATTGCACTTCCAGATGCCAAGGACCCATTCCACAATAACTACTGGCTCTTATTGAAGAACTCACACAGACAAAATAGTGGCAGGCACTGCTCCCACGCTTCCCCAATCCGCTACCTCACCAATCTTAACGACAAACTTAAAGTACACATGCATAATAAGCACAAGCTTGGCTTTGCGGATACCACTGGTTACCATTACAATAGCTGGCAAAGGCTCAACCATGCCATACAACCCAATTTCTCTGTCACCACCGCCAACATTCAAGCTCACAACCCGAACTGTCAACTTGCTAACAAAGAGACCAGCAACTCCTTCTGGTCTACTCCTAAGATTACTCTTAAGCAACAGATAAATGTAATCAAATACCTCACAGGGACAGTCTACACACAAAAGCATGCCATTAGATTCAATAGGTCTTCCACCGATGGAAGGTGTCCGCTGTGTGATGATATGGACAGCATTAATCATGTTGTCCTCAGATGTCCAAATCCAACTATGAGTGGTATGAACACCAATAGACACCATGTTGGCCTTAGCTTCTGTGTTAAAGCCCTTAGCAAAGGCAGGTTTGGCGCATCCCTTATTGGTATGGATGCCTGCCGTAATGAGAGACTCTTGGATCAGGGGATACAAGTCCCAGAAAACACCTCACGAGCCATTCCAGACTGGGTTGTTCCTGATGATACTGGCTCCTCTGCCCGGCACCAGAGCCGCCCTGATGTTATCTTTGTGAGGTCTATCCCAGGCAGACAAGCTCACCTTGATCCTTTTAAGATCCCTCCGCAAGACAGAGACATTCACCTTGTTGGACTAAAATTCTGCCCTGACACCAACCCTTTCATCACTTTAGAAACTGCAGCAACTCAACATGCTCACACTATAACCAGACTTAAAACCCGCAACTCAAGGAATCCAAACAGGAACAAAAGGTGACTCTACACATCATCCTGATTGGTGTGACTGACACTACTTGCAATGAGTACACGATCAAACCTATTGTCAATTTGGGCTTTTCCAAACACAAAGCAAAATCCCTAGCTTCCAAGCTGAGCTGTCATGCCATGTAGAGACTAACCACTATCATTAACACCAGACATGCTCTTTGCTTTCAGGGAGCTTCCCGGGGGGGGGGGGGGGGGTCACTGGGCGCGCAGAGGTGGATACTAGGAGAAGGAGAGTCCGGGCGTCTCGGGGCATGGCCGACAACCCGCCCGATCCTCATAAGTTCAGTCTCTTTCCCTCTCATAGGCTAGCTGTAGCTAGTGTAGTTTTGAGGGACCTCTGGTGAGGCCCTTGCTAGCTTGCTAGTTAAGGGACCTTTCCTTAATGCACGCGGCCTTTGGCCTGCGCAGCTTTTCTTTTCTTTTTTTTCTTTCCAATACCGCACAGGCACCCTCTACAATCCAAAACATGCAGTACGCTTCGAAAGATCACTATCCTTGTATGCCTTCTCCCAGAATGTCATCATATGGTTAGTGGAGGCTCTTATGCGTCAAACCTTATACACATGGATGTAGGCAGCGCAGACCGTCTTGCTCAGCATGACCTGCACATTACTGAGCAAGTCTCTAACTTAAGTGAACTGTGTTATACCTCCCTACCTCTTTGACCCCAGCATTCCTGATCGAGCTAGACGCACCTCTAGCAGCCCTGATGCTATCTTGGTCACTCCTTGCCCTACTAACCCAAATAAACCACGTACATCCCCCCACATTGAGTACTCCGCAGTATGGGAGGTAAATTTATCGTGTTCAGACCTGCGCTAACGATCACAACCTCACGAATTGGCTGCATGCGTTGATCTGGCTTTTGGAAACATATGCTATCCCAGCAGGAATGTATGCCAGCCAGATATGGGCCACTCCTTATTTACGGATGAGCACAGGAATGAACAACCTGCTGCAGAAGTGGATCCTGAACGTTTCGCAGAACCTTCTTGGGGTGAAAGCCACTACACCATCTTGGAGCATTTTACGAGGATGTGGCATTGAACCTTTTCAATTCAACTGGTTTCGTGCCACCATCCGTTTCTACACCTTGCTCACTACGTGCAACAGTCTACTCCTCAACAACGTTCCCCATGAAAAAAGAAAAAAAGAAACAAGAAAAGTCTACGCAGCTCCGAGGCCGCGTGCATTAAGGGAAGAACCCCTAACAAAAGTTAGAGGCCTCACCAAGAGGCCCTCCACCTAAACTAGACAAAACTAGCCTAGGAGAGAGCAAGAAACAGAACTAATGGGGATCCGGGGGACTGGCCGCCATGCCCCTGAGCACTCGGACTCTCCTTCTCCCATCCTCTGCCGCCGCTGCGCGCCCAGCAAACCCTCTTCTCCCAGATGCTCCCTGAAAACAAAGTGCATGTCTAGTGTTAATGATGGTGGATAATCTTTGGATGGCATGGTCCCTGAGTTGGGAAGCTAGTGATTCAGCTTTTTGTTTGGTCAGGTGCAGATTTATGAGAGGTGTAATTGTATATTTGTTATAAATCGTGCCACCAACACCAATTAAGATGATGTGCAAAGTCACTTTATTATTCCTGTTTGGGTTTCTTAAGCTGCGTGTTTTAAGTCTGTTAATGATGTGGGAATGTTGAGTTTGTGCACGCTCCAAGGTGCTGACAGGATTAGTGTCGGAGCAGAATTTAAGTTCAACAAGGTGAATGTCTCTATCTTGTGGTGGAATCTTGGTAGGATCAAGGTGAGCTTGTCTGCCTGGGATGTGTCGCACAAATAGAGCATCAGGGCGGTTTGTGTGCCGTACAGGTGAGGCAGCGCCATTTGGGAAAACCCAATCTGGAATGGCTCGAGAGGTATTTTCAGGGACTTGTATGCCTTGATCCATAAGTCTGTCATGATTGCAGCCATCCATGCTAATGAGGGATGAGCCGTATCGGCCTTTGCTGAGGGCTACTACACAGAGACTTAGGGCCGCATGGTGTCTGTTGGTGTGCATCCCACTCATTGTTGGGTTGGTACACCTAAGTAGAACATGATAAATGTTATCTGTATCTGCACAGAGTGGGCACCTATCAGAACTGGAAAAGTTAAATTGAGAGGCATGGCCCTGTGTGTACAGTGTATCCGTTCGATATTTCATGAGATTTATTTGTTGTTTAAGGGTAATCTTTGGATTTTTCCAGAAGGAGTTGCTGATTTCCTTGTTTGCAAGTTGAGAGATTGGGTTGTGAGCTTCATTGTTTGTGTTGTTGGTGGATGGTGTGGCATCGTTGAGCTTCTGCCATCTCTGGTAGTGGTAGCCAGAGGTGTCAGCAGAGCCAAGTTTGTGTTTCTTGTGCATGTGTGTTTTAAGTTTGTCACTCAGGTTGGTGAGGTAGTGTATTGGGAACGTGTGGGAGCGGTGCCTGCCATCATTGTGTGTGGAAATCTTTAATGAAAGCCAATAAAAGTTGTGGAAAGGGTCCCTGGCATCCGGAAGTGTAATGTCTACTGTGTCAGAGAGGGCTGCGGTGCGAGCACAAGCGTCAGCCCCCTCGTTTCCTATGATGCCAGAGTGGGCTTTGACTTTATAAAAATGGATAGGGTGAGGGGAGTGCTCTATTATGGTTGATATTGCGTGTATCAACTCCGCATGTAGGTGATATCTCATGCGCATGGGATGAAGGGTTTGATTTGAAATTTGAAAAATGCAGGATGCAGTATCAGTGGCAAGTTTGGTTTGCTCGTGTTGGAGCGCCACCAGGATACCCACGAGTTCTGCTCTCGTGATAGTATTGGTGGGCCCATGGCCGTTGGTTTTTCTGTGCAGTTGTAAGTGTTGGGGGGGTTGAGTAGTGTCTATACCTGGTTTGTGGACACCTGAACCTGAGAGTGGTGGGGAATCGTCATCTTTGTGTTTGATTACACTGCCATCCGTGTAGGTCATTTCCCTCCAATCCTTGATTTTGGGTGTGAATATCTTTCTGTACTTGGCAGGGGTGGATGCTTCTCTTTCTTGAGGGCACTTGTGTGAGCAGCTGTGGGTGTCAGGGGGGAGTGAATGGAATTTCTGCTTCCAAGTGTTTGATGCAAGGTGTTGGTGTGTTTGCAGTGGCATGACTGGATTTGGAGTATCCAAGGGTAGCCAACTAGCATCTGGAGCGACTTGCTTGACATCTTGCTGGAAAAACTGAAACCAGTCTTTGTTTGCGCTGTCTAGCATAACCCTGGCATTATGGTTCCACACAACAATGAGCTGCATAGGATAGGAACGTGAGGCAGGATTAGGTATGGTATCAAACCAATGTTGTGGTGCCTGGAATTGGATTTTTCTTGCAGGGAATTTGGAAAGTACTTTTGCCACGTCTGGGTATTGTCTGAGCCAGGTCATATACGCGTTGCGGCTGAAGCCTCTCCAGTGAGGCAGGAGCATGAAGGTGGCAACTGGATCTGTGCTTTGGAGGGAGGAATGCACTGCATGGCGCATGAGTTTAAACCTTACTTCATCATCATGGGGTGGATGGCAGAAGGAGAAGCCGGTGTAGCGCACTGAGAGAGCGTCTGTGTGTGCTCCGAAGACTTGGTCTCGGCTGTTTGTCCTGAAATAGGTGTTGTAGGTATTTTCAAAATCAAGGGGGCTGGAATACCTCTCTACCGAGACCATGCACCATTTCTGCAGGGCTGAGCGAATGCAAGAAGAGGCAATAAGCATGTTTGAATTTGATCTTTTTGCTCTTAGCAAGAAGATTTTTTTGCTCTTAGCAAGAAGATCTTTTTGCTCTTAGCAAGAAGATTTTTTTGTTGAACATTTTGGCGGGAGAGCAGACCCATAATTTCAGTTGTTGAATCTTGGACAGGGGGCTGGATGGTGTCATGGATGCCTGCCTTTTTGGCAGCTTGGTAGGCTTCAAGCAGGGTCATGATCCTGTCTATAGTGAGCATGCCCATGCATTTGCCATTGGTATTGTAGACGCAGGCGCATTCAGAGGTGGTTATCTCTGGCATTTGTGCTGGCATGGCGACCTCATCACATGTGTCAGGGTGAAGGATTTCCTTCATGAGGTCAACACTTCTTATGATGATGTCGCATTGCTATGTTGGCATGATATCTGTCTGGGGGTTGGCAGGTTGGAAATCAAAGGTGACATTTTTGCGAACCGCGCAGCCGGTAGTTGAGAGCCATGGAGAGTCAGAAAGGCTTTGGGGATTACCTTCACCCCAGAACTGACTCCCTATGCAGGTATCAGCGTTCACACCAGAACTAACTCTTTTTGGACATCACACCTCTTGTCTGCACTGGATGGTCTGGCACACTCGGACCTGATGAGACATCAAATTACGGCTTGCAACCCTGTGAACCTCAGTCATCTGTGGTGGACCTAAGGTCCAGACACCTTAGCTACTGGAATCAATTCACAGCCCCTGATCCCAGAGTAAACAACTGTAAACGGCTGACATATCATCAATGGTGCACACTTCCTGTCAGAGCTGCTCATGCCATTCAACCTCCTTATACTCTGCCTAAATACATGTATTTGGATCTTCCCCATTATGTCCTTTGCAACATTGCCAGATGCAGACTGCAAGTTCACACTCTTCGAATTGAACAGGCTGTTTGGTCCAATAGTACTTCTCCAGTCTGTGACTCTGATGACATACAAGATGAAAAACATGTGCTGTTCAGATGTTACAATCCCCAGGTCTGCTCTCTCCGTCAGAAGTACTACTTCTATTCATAGTATGCCTCACTTTTTGAGCACAATTTCTCTTTTTTACATCTCCACGTCTCACACAGGATGCCCTGTCTAGGTACCATTCACCATGTGAATTCCCAGGATATTAATATTTTTCTAAACCAGGATAACAACAGACTTCCTTTTTTCCTTCATGATCTCATGTGTATATATGAACAGGCTAGCAGTCAAACGTCTTGACTGAGGCCTTTTTCCCTTGTAACCCTATCTGTACTGCCCATACCCTGGTTCAATTTAATAACCTAGCTACCTACCTACAGTCAGAGCACACCAGCCCCCCACCACTCAGCACCAGCACAATCCTCCCCCAGCAGCAGGAGCAGCCGCAGGAGCAGCAGTACCAGGGCAGAACACGAGAGGAGCTATGAAGAAAGGACAAGGAGCAAAGGCAGACCAAGCCGAGCTCCATGCCCATTCCATCATGATGCAATAAGCGCAATAAGACGAAAAGAAAAGAAAAACTACGCGCACTAACTTACCTCTACCAGACGTGCCATTGAAAACAAACACTCATCATGGTTGACTGTGGGTCTAAGGGCTGTTCCACAGGCTTCCGATGGTGGTCATCAACTGCATCTAGTGTGCAGACTATAATTGTGCTCAGCAGGTAGCTGGGCATGGCTTTCCTTGGTTGGAAGGCAAACAATGTTGACTCTGCTTGTTGTACAAGGTGGCAACGCTTCCGTTTAAGATATAAGATCATCTTTATGATAAAACAAAACAGCTTGAATGACCTCTCTCTGCAATTAAAAGCACGCATTGCACTCCATATTTTCCACTAGCCTACAATGTCCCCTCTGTGGGGAGCCAGACAGTAACCTTCACGTTTTTTCAGGGTGTAAACGTCCCATCATATTAAATATGGGGACCAAGCGCCACAATATTGCCAACAAGATCTTTTTTTAAAGGTGTCATTAAAGAACTTTCTGGAGCAGGCCTGCCTCCATGGACACAGGCAGCGCAGATTGCCTTGCTTTACGGAACCTACAAATCCCTCAACGCCTACTTGTTACTAACTAGTGATAAATAAACCCTCCCTAAACATATATCCCCTCGTGGTTTTGGTTTGACAAACAAAAACTTACAAGTCATTCTCATAGAAAGGATGGCAAGGACAGTTCTTGGTGTCCATTGAGAAGTAGAGAGGGGCACGGGGAGTCACTTCCAAGGTCTGTCATCCTAGCCAGCTCCTTCCAGGGGGGCCTTTCCTTGATGCATTCATTTTTGCTGGCATATACTACTAGACAGTAGTAGTACTAGACAAGAGATAGTAGTTCTTTCCAGGAAGGTTTCTAGCAGTATCCCGTGATCTTGCTGATGATACTCGGAACGCTCTTTTGTGTGATCGCTGTTCTTGTGATGAGATTCAAGATGAGGCTCATGTCCTTTTGGTGTGCAGAGACGCAGATGTTTGTGCTTTGAGGAAAAAGTATTCTTACCTGTTCAACTGTTTCTCTGGTGATTTTTCAATGAAGCACTCATTTTTACAACTGTCCAGGATGTTACTGCTTTTTTCTTACGCACAACAAGCTTTTTTCGTTTGTTTCTGAGCTTATGGACATTATGTTGACTGGCGAGGACCAGTCACAGGCCGATCAGCCGAACAGTCTGGCTGAAGGTCCCCCCGTGTAAATCTAAATCTAAATCTTGCTGATGAGAGATGAAAGGAGCCTTCTCAAGAGCGCGTTTGGTGCTAGCGAGTTCATAAATGTACGATGGAGATAACTAAAATCGCCTTCAAGTGTTTTTCTAAGTCAAGACACGACTCGGAGTTGCTTGTCCGAAATGATTATCAGACTTAGTTACAAGATTTGCAATTTCTGATGCTCAGCATTGCAGGCTGTGAGAATACGTATCACCCGCACCCAATCAGCCACCAGGCCTGAAGGCCTATAAATAACTTTCATCAATTTCCCTTATTGTTGCTTTTTTGCAGACTTGGCTTCAGCTTTTGTTGGTGTGCCACGTGAGTGTGACGTACCTTGATATAGGATAGGATAGGGTTACATAGCTGTACCTTGATATGCTCACAGCTCGCTCGGCAGTACCCGGCTGTAGGCCTTCTCAAAATCCATCGTTCAAATAAAAAAATGATCTGGGCACTTGTGCATGCTGACATTTGTTAGCATCTGCAAAAAAGCAGCACAAGGCTTTATTTTTGCATTCAGTTCAACGTCAAGTTGACATTTGTATGCGTTTGGTTTAATTTGGTTACAGACACCTTTTTGCTTCAGCTAAGCTGCCCTTATTGGCAGGTACAGCTTCGAAACCCTATCCTATCCTATCTGGACAAGTCTGAGATTGTGCACTTTAATTCAAAGGGCGATAATGTGCCAGTTTTCACGTTAGGTGGAGCTCGTTTGGCGTGTGCAGATTCTTTTAGATATTTAGGCATGCTGTTCACAAAACAGCGCAACCCGCAAGCCACTGCTGAGTACATGTGTGCCCCTTTCCTAGCTGGTTGTAGACGGATTAGGCAATTCGCATCTGAGCACCGCCTGACAGACAGGCCGCATACCATGCTCTAGCTGATTAAAGCATATGCTGTCCCTGCTAGCATGTATGCATGCCAGATTTGAGGCACTAGATTTATGAAAGAAGGAGCTGAAATGGACTGTCCTTTGCAAACTGTACACCTGTGCTTATTGAAGCGTATCCTTGGGGTAAAGCGCACCACTTCTAATTGGTCTGTACTGCGCGAGTGTGGGCATGAATTTTTACAGTTCTATTGGTTTCGTGCAGCAGTTAGGTTTTACATTGCTTTACTGCGCAGCAACAGCACTACACTCAGTAAGATACTGCAAGCAGATGTTGCAATGAGCAGTCTTTCCCATAAATGCTGGACCTCAGAATTTTTGGCTGCCTGCACAGGCTTGGACAGGTCCAACGTGTTTATTCATTGTGTTCGGTCAGGGCAGCCTATAGCCATGAGGGAGTTTGTTGTTGGTCTGAGAAGAAGGCTGCGAGGTGTGTGGAATGCTGATCCCTTGGCAGAGCATGGTGAACACACGAACAAATTAGCCAAGTATCATCACTGGATGGCACTTCCTTTGAGACCCTTGTCTGTTCATGGTGCGCCCTTTTTTATCCCCAGGTATTTGCATCTTGATTTAGGCAAGTGCACGCTGAGAAACATAGCACGCTTTCGTTTACATGCTCACACTTTAAGAGTTGAGACATCACTTTGGCAGGAGCACACATCTGCTTGTGATCGGTGTGCCCAAGGAGGACTCCAAGATGAAAAGCATGCCGTGTTCCTTAGTTCTTGTGCTTCTGTGTGTTCTGTTCGAAGAACTTGTGCACAGCTATTTTCTGACTTCCCCTCTCAAAGAATTTTACTGGACGAATCAGGCACTTTCTTCTATTGTCAAGCTAGCCCTGAGCATGTTATTCATTTCTTGCAGAAGCAAGCTAATGAGACTTATCGTTTTATTTCCGATCTCATGGATATTTTTTGTGCAGTTGGAACAGTTGAGCAGACCGAGCAGCCAAGCTACCTCGCTGAAGGTCAAACCCCATCGTAACTCATTGTAACTATCCTATCTGGAAAAAAGACTAATATGCCTCCTAAAAACCTTGAGCGTCATTACAACGGTAGCATAGGTCCTGGAGAACGCAAGAATAAAACACAAGAAAATAATGCAAGAAGTGCAATCACGCCAAGGACACTTGAATCAGTTGAGGAGTAGTAGTTATTGACGTAAACACCAGGAAAGAAAAGAAAAGACTACGCAAGCCAGGTCCAGCTGTGTGCATTAAGGAGAGGCCTCACCGAAACACCAGGAAATTCCCTTGATGCAATTCTTCATGTGCTCAAACCCAACAACTTGCTCAATAAGATGCACTTCCCTTGTTAGCATGGTTATCACCTTGCAGTCATACATGTACATAAATCATTCAATGTCTCAAATATATACATTTATATTCACAATCAGCCTGCTGGATGCCATGTTGGAAATGATACCCAGAGTCTCAATAAGGCAAACGGATTTCAAAATACTAGAGCAGTCAAGGAATGAAAACAGGTGAAAACGAAACAAAGGAGCTTGTGCATTGGACTGTTAACTTTGGTCCTGCTGAAGTTGGAATGGAAGCCCAAAGGTCAGGGTTTGCAAAATCAAAACTTACAACAGCAAGATTGGGACTATTCTTTTTGTGCATGTCTGAGGAAAGGCAGCGAGTCTGGAAACATGTCCAATTAGGGTGTAACTCAATGATTATTTAACCACGATCCCATGCAAAACCAGCAGTCAATTAAACCTAATCTGTGCTGTGAGAGTAGGCCCAGATCACAAGGAAAGTGAGGTCTTCTTGAATAGTCCTCGCTTCCTCACATTTCACCTCTGTCCCTTCCCCTAATCTCTAGGGGCCGGCTGTGCTTTACGTGGAGGCCGTAGAGAATCTAGGACTTCAATCTGGGACACCGTGGGCGATCGAGGAGGGGATAGTTGCTGTAACTGCTTATTTAATAATGGTAGATTGGGTGGGGTCTTGGAGCTGTGAAGAAGAATCCTGCAAATGCAAGTATGGAGCCATAGTTACTTCAATTTACAAGGAAATTCCATGTAACACCGACATGCTCAATAACTTTTGAGTGTCCATGCTGGATCTCTCATCGTACTTGCATGGAAAGGTTTTTGCTATTTCCCTGGGGAGCCAAGCTTGCCGTGGCCTTACAAGAGTTATGCAAGATCCTGCAAAATTTACAGCAATGGGCCCCTTTTCTAGGTTTAAAGGCTAGACTGGATAGCAGAAAGCACACTCTTTGAGTCAAGCCATGAACCGATAAGTGTGTTTAACGCACCCAAGCTGCAAAAAAGTACTGATCAGCCAACGAATGTATGCTTGCATATACAGCATCATGATCACTTGCACCATATTTTAAATCTCAGCAACAGTCCTCAACGGTACGTACCTGTCCCAGCCCCTCTAGATTTTTGCAAATCAGAATATGCACATGCTCCACAACTCTACCGCAGCTTCTACCTCTGCCTATCCAAAATCACGCCCTCCAAACCCAAAGCGCTTCCTGCAACACCGTACACCCACCCTTGCCGTAGCTTGTCATCACGGGTCTGTTTCCGATCCCTTGCTGCTTGCAGCCTTTCTTGGCGGTCCTGCAAATGTGTGTATGGTGTTGGTACCATCTGTATGCACAGGTGTTGTTATCCTCTGTATGCACATGTTGAAGCCTACTTGAATCATGTGATGCGTCTGTGACCTGCAGTGCCGCAGAGCAGGTGCCAGGGCATCCGCAAAGAGCAACAGGGCCTCATGAGATGAAGGATCATGCCCCTACAGGAAGGCGGCTTGCCCTGCTGTACCAGAGAGGATCACGCCACAGGAAGACAACAGGTAAGATCATACCAGAGGAAGGCACCCTGGCCTGCCACATCATAGTGGATGATGCCAGAGAAAGGCGCCTCCTCCTCTTTTTTTGCTTTGACGTCATGTTCGATTGTGCCTTACAGCTGACATCCTCACTGCTGCAGCCCTCTACTCAGAAACTGCTCACATTGTTACTACTTGCGTATGTCCAACATTAGTTTCCCCTTGTAACCCTTGTAACCCTTGTCCAACATTGTGGCAAGGTTGCCTACCTGAAGGCTCTTGCTGGAGGTTTCACGCTGCAGCTGTACTGCATCCACTCCCTGCTGCTGCTGCTGCTGCTGCAGCTCTGCTCGAGGGCATTGCATATGTTTCTGCTGCTGTTGCTGCTGCTGCTCTTGCTGAGCCAACCTCATTCCCTCCCTTTCTTGCTCCTGCTGCCGTAGTATGTAGTGCTGCTGAGCCATCTGGCGCTGGCGTTGGGCTTGTTGCTGCTGGGTCAGGAGACCAGGTGTGTAGACAGGCTTGTCCATGACCTGAACAGGCGTGTAGGTTCAAACATATAACTAACTGTGTTTCATGTTTTTTGCACCCGTTCTCCAGATTGGACTGGTTAAGTTGCAGGCACCTTTTTTGATCCAGCTAAGCTGCCTTTGTAGGCAGGTACAGCAATGTCACCCTTTCCTTTCAATTCAAGTATATAAGAACATGAAGCAGCATCATAACAGTATACCTAATATAGTGACATATAATGAAGGTAAAATAATTTGGGAATCCATGCGTTAATATTGGGTATAGACAGGCTTGCCCATGACCTGTAAGTGGTGCGGTCAGCCCACAAGCTAAACAAGCAAGCAGGATTGTACACAAAGGCTTAAACCTTGTATTAGGGGCATAGACAGGCTTGTCCATGGCCTATAGGGTTACGTCACACATGCTCACTATTTCATATGTTCACAGTGGCAACTGCGCGCAGAAGGTTAAGTCAGCCCAGAAGCATGCCTTACAGGCTAATACAATTAAATCATGGTACCAAGGCAACCCCATGTAGCAGACCTGAGCTGAAATCGCCACCTAGCTAGCATGAGCATCTTTAGGATTCTAAACATCACAAGATTACTTGTGCACAGGCTCGACAAGGCGGGCCGAGAAAGTACGGGCACCTGTACCTTGCAAGCTTTTTTCCCTGCCTCAGTCACACCCAGAAGTGACCAAGAAGCTGAATGACACTGTGGACAACACAGAGGATTAAGGTTGGGTTTCTATTCTGAATCTGTTCAGCTGCATCTGGCATAGCGCCTACATCAGGGAAGTTAAAATCGTGTGGCGACCATAGAGAGTTCTTAGTTTGGCGTGGAACCAGAAGCTTTTTTTGAGGGGATGCTTGCCCCTGAATCAAATTAAAAAGTTGATGGACATTCTTGAATGTTGTCCTGAAACCTGATCCTCGGTCCAGGGGTCAATTCCCACCCTTCCCCAACTTTTTGCTTATACTATTCCAGGTTAATCGGAGGGTCAATATGTGGCCCTGGACTTCCCTGACCTGCATGCGTGGTTAATAAGAACACATCTAACCATATGCACATGTTCACAGTAAGCTGTTCTGCTGCACGGGCTTTCTCTAATTCGTTGTCTGTCTTCCACTCTGCCAGAAAGAAAGGCCCTGATGTAGGCAGTTCTTCCTTTGTCTTCATCATAGTCCTCGACTAATCAACAAGGCTGTTGTAGAGGCTGGCAAAGAAAGAAGAGGGAGGATAAAATGCTGGCAAGTGGGGATCAGGATGGCAGCTTTGCATGCAAGAAACCCTCCAAAACAATGCTGGAAGAAATAAAACATGCCTGAAATAGGTGATGTACAAGTTCTTCCTTAAATAGGCAGCGTGACTCTTCTGACATCACGTACATGAGACTTAAGTTGCACAATATTCCTCCCCACAAAATCATTCTAAGAAAAGGTTTTAAGGATTATTGTACATAAAAATCTTCTTTCAGAATTCTACATATCAAATATCATCGTACATAATCATATAAATAATTCTATACATCCTATCAACTTTCAATACATATCTATATTTACATATATAAGTATTATTGTACGTAAAGGCCTACTTTCAGAATTATATATATACAAAGAGGGGGGTCACCATTGTTGGGGTTTCCAGAGGCTATATCTCAAAAGCACCTGGACGTCCCAGGGCAAAATTCTGTCAGTGTAGAAGGCATGATAAGGGCTAGGTCCTATTTCTTCTGGTTCTGGGACGTCCAGGCAAGATATAGCTAGATCAATATCAGGTGAAACTAAAATGATGTTTACACTAAAAAATGTTTTCCATATCCATAATGCGCAGGATGCTTCCAAGGGAGTGCCTGTGAAGAAGGAGCAGTCCAATTGAGGTGCAAACAAGGTGCCGGTTTTGGCTTAAAGTTTACAACACTTTATATACATCTATAATGTCAGGCGCGTGCAGGAATGTCGCCAAGGGCCAAAGCGAATTTCAGCCATTGTTGGCAAACCCTGCTGCAGCCTGACCTCCGATTGGCCCCATTCCTTTGCCGACGTTGTTTAATATTAAGTTCTTCAGGTCGTGAGGGTCAGATGGTCACGATGTGGGAGGATGACTTACCCGAATTTGGCTTTGGACGCAAGGACCTAGCCACTCTCCTGGCCATCTGATGGTGCAGGACACATACACGTGATGCCTAGTGCTCCTACATGCTCAGGTCCCATGACGGCAGTTAACCCCATTCCCACACAGCATACAGTGCTCTCTTTTCCCCTCACTGCCACACGCCCATGGGGGCACCTTCCCCCAAAATTTTGATGAGGATTGCCCATAGGCACACAAAGAACAAGACTGCATCAACAAATTGCCCATAGGCACACAAAGAACAAGACTGCATCAACAAATTGCGCCCTGAAAGCCCCAGCAGGACCAGAAAAGTTTGGAGAGACTTTAACAATGGTGAGTGCCCTCTGATATGTATACATACATATACATATATGCATACTAAATATATGACCGCGTTTCCAGTGGTTCCGGAAATTCAAATCTCAATCCGGAAATTCAAATGTCATTCCGGAAATTGACAATTTCCAGAGTGAAGAATTTCCGGAGCGGGGAATTTTAGTCCGACCCCCCCCCCCCCCCGAGTAAAATTCAGCTGACTCCAAAAATTCGAAAAACCAGTCCTGAAAAATCAGGGCTCCAGCACAGCTGCCCAAATGTAGCTCTTTTCGTGGCAGGTGGCTTAGAGTGATGTCTGCAGGCTCTCTGGGCCTTGGGAAAGGTCCTGGGGGCCTGAGTTCAACTGTTTTCATGTGTGCATGCAAGTTTGCGCGCATCTTTGCCAGTGTGCTTGTTTGCAAGGTACGTTGCGTGCATGCGCGCAAACATGCGCACGCATGCGCGTGCGTGCATGCGTGCGTGCGTGTGTGTGTGTCTTTTATGTGTGTGAGTGAGAGTGTATGTGTGTATGTATTTGTGTGTTTTATTTGTCTGCGTGAGTGTGTGTATGTGTGTGTTTTATGTGTGAGTGAGTGTGTATGTGTGTGTATATATTTGTGTGTTTTATTTGTCTGCGTGAGTGTGTATGCGTGTGTGTGTTTTATGTGTGTGTGTGTGTGTGTGCGTGAGTGTGTATGTGTGTATGTGTGTGTGTTTTATTTGTCTGTGCGAGTGTGTTTGTGTGTGTGTGTGTGCATTTATGTGTGTGTCTGTGTGTGTTTTATGTGTGTGCGTGAGTGTGTTTGTTTTATGAGTGTGCGTTTGATTTATGTGTGTGTGTGTGTTTTATGTGTTCTATGTGTGTGCATGGGTGTTTTTGTTTTGTGTGTGTGTGTCTGTGTGTAAGCGTGTGTGTGTATGTGTATGTGTTTGTGTGTATGTGTGTGTGTGTGTGTGTGTGCGCGTGAGTGTGTGTGTAAGCGCGTGTGCGTGTGTGTAAGGATAGGATAGGATAGGGTTACATTGCTGTACCTGCCTACAAGGGCAGCTTAGCTGAAGCAAAAGGTGCCTGTAACCAAAACAAACCAAAAATGTGTAAATGTCGACTGAAAGCCTTGAGCTGAGTTTAGAAGTGTCAACTATAAAAAACAAACAGTCACTCTAAATGAAACAAGCATGCAAAGTCATGCACAAAAACTCCATAAAGCTGCAGTGTCAGGAAAGTACACTTTCGAGTGTGTGTAAGAGTGTGTGTGTGTGTGTGTGTGTGTGACTGTGCATGCGCGCGCTTGTGTGCGAGTGTGTGTGCTTGCATATGTGCGTTTATGCGTGCATGTGTGCATGTGTATGCATCAGTGTGTATAGGGGCAACAGGTTGACAGCTGCAGCTGTTGTGGTCATTGACTGAGCAATGCACTGCTCACTGCTGTGCGTGTTCCCCAATGGCCATGCCATCATCTTGAAACTCCAGCTCATGGTTCATGCCATCAGAAGTCATAAGGGTGATTAAACTGCATTTTCATTTACTTGAATCAATTACTGCTATTTTCATTGAAGAATTGGGGGTCACTGAAAAAATAATTTCCGGATTAAAATTTCCACTGGAAACAGCCCATTCCGGGAAATGAATTTCCGGAGCAGTACAGTTTCCGGAGTGCTCCGGGAAAATTAAAACTCAATTTCCGGAGTGGCCCACTGGAAACGCGGTCTATATCAAAGTTAGATGTGATCAACGCACACACATGCACATCTGTTCAGGTCTCTCTCTCTCTCTCTCTCTCTCTCTCTCTCTCTCTCTCTCTCTCTCTCTCTCTCTCTCTCTCTTCCTTCGCATTTGCGCACGTGTGCGCGCGCACACAAATACACAAACACACACACCTGCTGCTCCATAAGGGCAGCCTGTTCTTGGTCCTGTTTCTGCTGCTGCTGCTGGGCATAGAACTGCGCCCTCTCCCAAGTTGAAGCTTTTGCGGGCGGGCCCTTCTTCTTGGGTACACCACCCTGGGCCTGGCTGACCCAGGAGCCCATGGGGCCACGTTTCAACCCAGGGGCCGGCGTCAGCAGCTTCATGTTGCCCTTATCGATGGCCTCCTCCTCCCTCCTCGTTGCCTGCTTGTCCTCCTCCATCGTCCCATCCCCATCTACCTTCCCGCCCGCTGCATCTGTGCGAGGCGCACGCTGTGGCCCTCTCATTATAGTGTCCCATCCCAGCTGCGACTCGAGCTCCTGGCTGGGCCTCCTTTTGATCAGCCCCCTGCCCCTCTTGTTATTCCTGTCCTTTTCCCCTGCCCTCTGGGACTTGGACACCTTGTCTGTTGCCTTGCTAGTGCCTTTGGAGGGGGAAGCAGGCAAGCTCGGGGAGCCATGGCCTCTAACGGGCCCTTCAGGGCTTAGTGGCTCCCTCGATTGAGCCTCCCCACCCACTGAACCGCCACTGTCTGGCATCCAGCTTGTTGCCAAAGGCTCCGGGCCTGGCTGCCAGGCATCAGTTGGGGCAGCAGCAGCAGATGCTTTGGCTCGCGCCAGCCTTTGCTTGCGAGCAGCCACGGCTATCTCCACCTGCAGTTCAAGGGGATCACACACTGCACATACCTTTGCACGCTACCCAAGGAAATTACAGGACAGCAAAGCTACTCCAGGGCTTGCAGTGAGCACAACCGACACCAGTATCGAGGATGAGAGCCAGCAAAAGCACAGCATTGCTTTTGAGCACGCACGCTTGCAGTATTGGCACAGACGTGGCATGGATTCCAGCTTAACTCAAACCTGAGCCGGGGAGAGTGCATGATGATTGCATGGCAAGGTGGAACAATGGAGAGGAGTGGGAGGTTCGCAACATCACCATGAATGCTTTCTTTGCATCATTTATGATCACAGAGTTAAAGGAGCAGTGATGCTCTTTGAATCAGCGTGAGGTAGAGGATGGTCCGTAAAAAATGGCCAAGCCAAAAGCTTGTTAGGTGCTAAAGGTATCACAGAGGTATGCTTGGTTCCTTCTGCACTGAGTTGGCAATACCAAGCAGATGCAGGCTATTAAGAAAAGGCAACAGCCAAAAAATGCATATCGGTCGTCGCTTCACATTCTTATGTACTGCGACAAGGCAGCATGCTGATGGGCTATGACGTGAGGCCTAACTGTGCCTGATTGGGCATTTAGACCTACTAAGGGGTCTAAAGGTCAGTTCTACGAACAAAATCAGCTACCAAGGGATGTGCTCCGGTGCCTGCACCTCCCATCGCGCCCGTGTAGCTACAGCCTAAAACCTCTTCTTGGTACATGGACATCAATAGCTAGTTCTACTTGAAGTAGCAATGCATTTTCCATGCCTTATGCACATCATGCTTCACTGCATGGACCCAACAAGGCAACAGAGAGACGCAGTTGCAGATGAAGGGCGCACAGAACATGCACATATGGGACCACATGCGGATTGGATGCCCACTCTGGATGCTCCCCCAAAGTCCAAAAAGCCTTACCATTTGTAATGTTGCCATTTTGTAACACTTGAAACACTTGAATTCAGCTCCGCACCTGCTCACAACCTGTTCTCAGCCACATGGCACGACTCTTTCCAGCAGCTCTGCACCTGCTCACATGTCGCCACTATGCGACATTGCACAACGCGTGTAGTCGATCCATTGTGACAAGCAGGTCTGTGGGCTTGGTCTCAAATGTAATGAATCTTACAGCACCTGCCCACGTGTCGTCATTACGCCACACACGCACACACACGCACACACACACATACAACACTGTGTGACCTTGAGAACCCCTGACCTGCTCACACAGCTGCTGGTGCTCAGCAGGGTTGAGTGCTTGTCGGGGCGGGTGCCAAATCTGCTTAGCCACCACGCTTGCCAAGCAGGGCACCTCCTCCATGCTGGCAAGTACCTGCGCAGAAACATGTCACATGCAACATGTGCAGACGACCGTGCAAGCTCGCACACCTGTTTCTGCTCAGCTGCACTGCCATGTGCAATGCAACTGTGTAAAGCACACATCTGCATGGCCGCACTTATTTTAAAATGCAATTTTTGTGCTGGTCTGTGAGCGTCCAGGTTTAGGATTTAGGGTTAGGGTCAAGCAAGCAAGCCAATAAAAAAGCCCCTATCCCTTGCACGGACCATCGCATGTCACACAGCGTGCTCAAAGCCGTACAACACGGGCGAGCTGGATCATTGTAGCTCTTCCTCCTGCTCTGGCCCAGAGTCTTGGCACTTGCCAAGCGTTGTCATTCTCCCCTGAGACCTTTAAAAGGGTTGCATGCATTTCAAAGGGAACAATCATATGCTCTAGCCCCGTGCCTGCCAGCTTGCCTATCGCTGACAGCCCTCCATCCGTATCGTTCTCTTGAACACACGCCCCAAATCACAAAGGAAAAAGGTATGACTCAGCTTTGCTGTCATGAATGTCAATCTTCCCTCTGTATCGTTCCTTTGAATGAAGGTCCCAAACAGATGTGGGCATGTCCTGGCCCAGCTTGCCTACCAGTGTCAGCCTTGCACCTTCTTCACATGTATTTGACACACACATGCCTCTGCATGTTCAGTGAGCATGCACTGTCCCCTTTGCATGCTACATCATGCACTGTCCCCTTTGCATGCTACATGTATTTGACACACACATGCCTCTGCATGTTCAGTGAGCATGCACTGTCCCCTTTGCATGCTACATCCCGCATGCATACCATATTGTACGCTATACATGGCATATGCATGTGCACATGCACGCTACATCCCACTGCACGCCTAGTGCACCAGCACCTCAAAAGGATCATGCACATGCACATGCCTCCAGGGGCAGGCAGGCCCATGACTGGCTTTTGGCTCGTGGATTCGCTGCAGGTACAATAGGGTTTCATACCCAATAAACAACGGGTTCCGCTCAGAAGACTGTGTTGCAGAAATCAGGATGGCGCGCATGCACAAACCTCCAGGGGCAGGCCCATGAGGTAGGGCGTGGTGGCGGTGGTGATGTGGTGGGGTGCACGCCGCATGACATGATAGAATCCAGGTTTCTGTCGCTCCTGAACCAAATCCTCATACTCCCCTGACCCCTCGCCCTCCCCCACTTCCTCCCCCTCCTCCCCCTCCTCTGCCTCCTCCAGAATCACATCCACACCCCCCAACCCCTGCCCATGAGCTGCGTGACCTGCAAACGGCCAGGTCCTGGGGTCTCCTGCATTGCCGCTGACAGCCCTGAGCCCTACTGCTGCTGCCTCTGCAGCAGATGGCGCCCTGCTTGCATTAGCAGACAGGCTGCTGCTGTCTGCCCACGGCTGTGGACCCTGCTGGCTGCTACGATGCGCCACCGGGCTCTCGCCTCGTGAGTTAGCTGCAGCTGCAACAGGGTGTGGACATGGAGGTCCATACATCAGACCATGTGCCTGGTTGCAAGAGTCTGTGTGTGTATGTGTGTGTGTGTGTGCACGCGCGCGCACCTGTGCGCACTTGTGCGTGCGTGCGTGTTTGTGTGTATATGTGTGTGTGTATTTGTGTGTGTGCGCGTCTGCATGCGTGCATGGCAGCGGCTGCGGCTTTGTTGCAGCAATTCCTACATACACTAGCACGATTTCCGCGCAGTGCCTCTACCATGCTTTGCCACAAAGTTTGAGCAAACTGCTTCCCAGAGGACCAGCCTTGCATGGACTCAGCCCTGTGCTGCAGTACACCAGCATCAGCTGTGCCTGTCAATCCCAAGGCAGCCTATCTTTGCCTCCTGCATGAGCCATGCCCTTCAATTCAAGAAACCTCTGTCACCAGCTCTCAGTGCGCAACGCTCACCTCAGCAAAAGCCCTTTGCCACCCGCTGTTTTACACACGGAATTGGCCAACCCTACCTGATATCTGCGCGCCACACTCACCCGCATCACTCGAGCCTGGAGGCTGTGGCTGGCTTCCGTGGGTCATGCTTTGGGGCACTGGCACGGATGAGGGCCGCAAGCCTGGATTGCCCCTTGGAGGCGAGAGTCTCTGGGGGGGAGAGGCAGCATCATGGCCACGCGAGGGGGAGTTGCTCCTGCTGGAGTACCTGAGAGCGCATACACGGCAGGCAAGGCGTGTGCATGTGTGTGTATGTGGTGTGTGTGTGTGTGTGCGCGCGAGAGAGTTGGTGTGCATGTGCATATGCTATTTTGGTATGCATTTCCATCCAGTGTTTTTTGCACATGAATGGGTGTTGCAACCATGATGTGTGAAACTGGCACCAACATGGTAGTCAAAATGGTGCGCACATGTACGTGCGCGCGTGCGTGCATAAATGCAACTCTTACGAACTTGTTGGGGCATTGGAAAACCATGGCATGATCACGTTAGACGGCATTTTATAGTCCGCCAATGGCAGCTGACCCTTGTGTATGCCATCAATTATAACCCTTTATAGTATACCACGCTACATCTGTCAAGTTGCCCTGATACTGGTGCATTTGTCTGACCTCTGCACCAAATGCGCACCTTTTCCCACCACGCAAAGTTGAAGGTGCAGTGTAGGGGCGGGAGAATATGCCATACTCCTTGTCTGCAATATCCAGGCTCCACAGCTCTAGCAGAGCAAGATCTGCAGGCAACAAGACTCAAGGCCATCAATACTTGACATTGCAATGGGAGCACCATGGCATGGAGACGCGTGTGAAGGGAGGTAGCAACACTGCAGCATGGTGCAGGTCACAGTTTAGGTGACAGCAGGGGCTGCAAACAGGCCCACAACCGTGCACCCATTGCAAGTAGCAAGAGGGCACAATGACCCAAGAGTGTCTATGCCTGGATCAAAGATGGACTCCAAGCGCCCTCACTTGGCGCCAGTATGTGCTTACTTGACATGAGGATGGAATGAACCTCGAAGAACAATTCAGACCTGAGAGGGAAAACTGAGGACACACACATATCCACACAAACACACACACGCACCCACAGACACATACACACACACAGCAAGCCCCTCATACCTGCTCGCCTCTTGGAGCCTGGTGACATGCACTCCGACGTCCAGGCCATCGTCCCCAGGCCACACTGCCTGCCCCAACCACCCCCAGGACTAGCCCTTGGGCTACCATCCCTGGGCCCCTCCTGTGACAACAGAAGCCGGCTGTGCTGGGCATGCAGGGGGGAAGCAGGACCTCCTGTAAGGACAGCAGCAACGTGTTCAAACCCTGAAGACCCACTTCTTTTTGTGATTCGCACGCTTGCTCTATGGTCCAGCGACCACTCTTGGCTGGAAACATCAAGTGTAAGGGCAGGGAAAGAAAAGAGATAGGGTGTCTTGGAGCTGAGCTTATTACGTGGATGGAGAGCAAAGCGTCAGCACGGCCCAGCAAAGAGGAAATGGATGATGATGATGATGATGATATTCTGGGTATCGTGTCACCTGTATGTCATTTCTAGCTGCCGACCGGAAGAGACTTATCAAAACCACAACTCAGGAGGCTTCGCCCTTCAAAATCTGCATCACAACGCGTGTGTCAAAATGTTTGAATCATCACAGCTAGACGCTCCCTAACCTAGGTACATGCTGCATATATTTCATATTTTTCTGGTTTCTGGGCCATAACAGGACCTCATAAATGTACCGGATGCTAAACAGCCAGAATTTGCTCATCTTCTTTACAAATCTGCAGCAGAAAAAAAACTAAAACTCTATAACCCCATTCTGGCCAGGTCGAATTTCCTGAACAAGCTCAAGAAAAGTCTGGTCAAATGGCCCGGCTCTGACTTGAGCCTGGGATGGTGCTTGCTGACCTTATTTGTCTGCAAGCGCTGGCCTGATCAGCCAGGATACTGAGCTGTAGGCCTCTTGTAAAACCCCTTGTAATTATCCTGTGAGCACAGTGATGTGAATCTTGCCTCCTGCCCCCCCCCCCCCTTCCCCGGGTGGGCAACACCCCCAAAAGCGTACTCATGCTGCCCCTCCACAAATTCTAACATTGCAGCATCCTCCCCCACATCCTTGGAGCTCAATTCCAGGAGCACCAGCTTTTCAGCAAACTTCACTCATTGAACGTCAAGTGCACACAAGCATGGTTGGTATGATGAGGGCACTCGATCAGGCACATAGTGCGTGCAAAAAGCTTAATAACAATACTTGGGTGAGCCTGGACACAGGTACAACTCGGACCGTCGCATCCTGGTAATCTCCGACGGAACCAACCCCTTCTCCCTCTCACTCTGCCAAACCCTGTGTTCCTGGGCTGGGGAGGATTGAGCACTGGAATCCGTGCACTCCTGGCTGCAACGAGAGCCTTTATCCCGAGGTAACCAAGGCCACCATCTTGCTTGGTGGGTCTCCTGCTAAACCTAGCCAAGCACAGACTTGCCACACCCAGAACTTGCCTGCAGTGGAAGTAGAACACAGCCCCCCATCCCTCTCCTTGTGGACGCTTTCCTGCTGCGGCTGCTGCTGCTCAACTGCCTGAAAGCCGTAGTTGATCACAGCAGGAGACAAAGTGGGCTTCACAAAGCCACCTGCACTCCCTCCTCTTTGCTTTGATGTAGGGGCGTCCCCTTCTTGGGGCTTAGGCTTGTGGGTAGAGGAGGCACGATCAGGGGCAGCATCAGGCCCGTGACTGCCTCTGCTTGAAATGTTGGTGGAGCTCCGCCTGAAAGATTGGTGGAGCTCTGGCACGGTCGCTGAAGCTCTGCCTGAGAGGTTGGTCGAGCTCTGCCGTGCCAAACGACCCAGGGCAGCCGAAGGGGTCCCCCGGCCACTTGCAGAAGATGGGTACGCGTCTGACATGAACACAGAAGGGGCAAAACTGCCTTGCCTCCTGCATGGAGCCAAGGGGGGGCTAAGTGAGGGGAAGCAAGCTTATGCGCACAAAAGGGGTTGCTCATGCGCGCCCACATGCGTGCGTGTATGTGTGTTTGTGTGTGCGCACGCACGTGCAAGCTGCAGCGAGTTTGCTGGGGGTAACGAAAAGGGGTGGGGGGGGAGTGCTAGAGCTATAAAACGCAGCAGGCAGCAATGGAAAGAAAGGACATTGTGAAAAGAGCCAAAGCCTAGGATGTGCATGATCTCAAAAACGGAGATACTTCAGACCTGGCACAGTGGAACAAGTCCTGTTGTCAAATACTATGTATAAGACATGAAAAAACAGAGGCAATAAAGGCAAATTCAGCTTGTGTACATATGGAAAATCAGAGGCGATAAAGCCAAGTGCTATCTGCACTCTCGAAATCCAGATGCACCAAAGCCAAAAATCCGAGGTACCAAAGCCAAGAATTGAGGACCAAGCTTCAATCAACGCACCTCATGTGACTCCGCCCTTCTGCACCCTCTCTCCCGGCTCCCAATCCACTCTCTCTGTTTAGGGGAGCTTGGAAGCGTGCACTAGTACTTTTCGCCAAGCCGGGCTGGGGCGGGAGCGAAATTGCGCTTGGGCGCACATAATCGTCTGTCACACCTGTGAGGTTGCATGCAAGCAGGATTCGTTCCTCTAATACCTTAATGTGGCTTTGCCTGATGAGTTAATATTGACTTGCTCCAGGAGCTCGTGCACTCGCAGACATCAATTTTGACGGCGCGGTAAGAGGAATTTCTTCTAAAGAGAGATCACTTTCATCCAGGCATGAGCTCAACAGTTAAGAGCTTTGGGGTTGCAAGCAGAGGGGGGTCACCATTGTTTATGCCTCTTCAGGAGGGTTAAAAAAATGTAGTGGGCACCATGTCAAAATTATGGGCAGGAGGCCCAAAAGGACCACCCATTCCCCTTCCCCCCAAATACTGCCCCCCTCCCCAAGGAAAGGGTATCAATCTGCTCCTTTTTCAGTTCCCCATCCATCTGCATACTCAGCGCAATGAAAAATTGAGTTGCAGCAGAGTTACAGGCCAAAAACTGAGCAGCGGACGCCCATGCATACCTGCCCTTCCAGGCACCCACAATAGGCTTGCAAGTCCACACACTGCCCTCTTGACTTCACCAAGCAATGATACATCATACATTGCCAGTACCTTGGAAGTTTGGAATGATTTGCTGCATGTTTGTCTCCACACCCCCTGCTGCCCACGCCCTTGCGCGCGTGGCACTGACTCCCAGGCATGCACTCATAACTGACCCCCACTTTCACCTCTGAACTCACAAACGGTGCCAATCGACAGTTCTCAAGCTCAGGAATCCATTGGTATATTTAAAACTTTGAGATAGTGGCCCAGAAAAATTCTTGAGGGGGGTCCCAAAAAGTCCGGACCCCCTCTAAGGACCGACCACCCCCTCCGATTGGACCCATACATATACCAATCGACGCCTCTCAGTCTCAGGATTCTGAATATATAGTATTTATATGGAAAATCACATGAGTGCCAAAAGTTATACTCGTTGGGGCCTCCTGGTCTCTCCCAAACTTTTCTGGGCCTGCTGGAGCTTTTCAGGGCTCAAACTTTTGATTCAGGACTGTTCTCTGTGTCCATCTGGATAATCCTCATCAAAATTTGGGGGAAGGTGCCCCCATGTGCGTGTGGCGATGAGGGGAAAAGAGAGCACTGTGTGCTGAGTTGTGGAAATGGGGTCAACTGCCATCCATCATGAGACCTGAGGATGCAGGAGTATGTCCTGCACCATCTTTGCATGCTTGTTTCATTTAGAGTGACGGTGTGTGTGATTTTTACAGTTGACACTTTTGAACTCAGCTCAAGGCTTTCAGTTGACATTTACACAAGTTTGGATTGGTTTGGTTACAGGCACCTTTTGCTTCAGCTAAGCTGCCCTTGTAGGCAGGTACACTTTTACAGAGTCCTGAACAAACCACCGGATCCCTGAGTTCAAGCCTTGTTAAATGGCACTCTTTTAGTTTTAAACTAGCAGATGAAAGAAGATGTCAGTATGAATGACTAGAAGTCAGCATCATACGCGCATACCATAGAGAGAATATATCATTACGCAAAAACATCTTTTTGGGCCCGTGCGTAAGAATTGCAGCTGGTGAAAAAATAACCATTTGAGACTATTCGTATGTGTGCGAATAGGTAAAGAAATATTTATCTTAAGCGATTAGTAAGCAAGGCGGTGAGCAGCAGCAGCAGCGTCCCCCTCCACCACCTCGCGGGGACTTCCAGCTCAGCTTCCACCGCTTCCTGAAGAAGGAGCCAGAGGACCCAAAAGCCAAGGAGGAAAGGGCAAGGCAGCAGAAGCAGCAGCATGATGCCATCTTGTTTGAGTGGAAACGCATGGCAGCTACTCAAACCACAGTGAAGATCAGGTTGCTGGTTGATTTGTGTGGGCTAAGGCCCTTTTGGCAGTGCGTAAACATGTGTATATGGAAATAATAACTCCTGTCAGGGGTGCGTATGTGATGCGTATGTGAAAAACTAATTATTTGCAAAAAGGGTGCGTAATGAGTACGTCTCTCTACGGTATATGTGGGGGCTGTGGAGGCAAAGGTGAAGCAAATCAATTCAGACTTCCTGGAAAGTGACAATGTAAGATGTGTGTTTGCATGATGAAATTTGGGTGCCTGTTTGTGGACTTGCAAGCCAGTTGCGGACGCCTGGCAGGACAGGTATGCATGTGCGTCCGCAACTCAGCTTCTGGGTGCGATTGGTATGCAGACGGATAAGGAACCCAAAAGAGGAGCATATTGGTACCCCTTTTTGCAGTAAGGAAGTGGGTTGGCGGGAGGGGTCCAGTCCACCAAACATGTGCCCTTATATGTGCCTTTCATCAGAATTTGTTCTCACCCTCCTGACTGATAGCAGCAATAACAAGTCACCCAATAGAGTCGGCCAACTCTCCCAAGGGCCACCTTGGAGGGTGGCCAAGCTTTGCGCCTTGCCTTTTTTTGGGCACAGCAAGGCTTGAAAGCACAGCACAAATTGTCCTACAGGAAAGCGCTATCCTTGATGCTTTTTCCTGACTTGCTCACACAATTTTAAAGATCACACTCACGCTCATACGCCTGGATCTCTTCAAATGTCATTTCTGCAGGGGAGTCATCCGATTTCCTGGACAAGTTGCCCACCATTGCTCGTTTGTGCCTGGACGCAACCAAAACATCATGCACCCCAGTTCAGTTTACTGAATATACCTGAAAAGGGAAGCTCAGGCATAAATGATCCAAACCGACTACATATCATGCCCCTCAACCTTCGGATGGAAATGAAGTTTTTGCTCTTGCCCCTTTTGGACACCCAAACTTGCCAGCAAGGGCATAAGCATACAACTTCTATCTGCACCATAATACGCAGAGCATGGCAGAAGAAAGCAGCATGGCAACGCGCACTGAATGACCTCATAGCTGCATTGATGGCGGCAGAGAAAACCTCCGCGTACGTCATGCCTGCAGGGACATGGCTGCTGCTCTGCTTACTCTTTGCCTGCAAGTGCAAGGCACATACAAAATGTGGGCGCAAATACTGATTGCAACATTAACTGCTTGTATATGTATAAATGGTTGCTACCAGCACTTATGCTTTTAAAGCAACACCATTGTGTGCACAAGGTATCCCAGACAGCCACGAGACAGCCACCACCATGTGCTCAGTTAAGAACTCTGTATACTAGCCGCTTTTGAGCTCGCGCGAGCATGAGTGTGAGTGTGTGTGTGTGTGTGTGTGTGTGTGTGTGTGTGTGTGTGTGTGTGTGTGTGTGTGTGTGTGTGTGTGTGTGTGTGTGTGTGTGTGTGTGTTCGCATGCATGTGGATGTGCGTGCAAGTGCGTGTGCATGCTTGCATGCTCAGTCTTGACTAAACTCCCCTTCATTTTTTACATGTTGCTGTCACAACAACATCTACGAGACATACATCCCAGGTTGGCATGTATAAGGAACGCATACCACACGAACGCCACTCTAACTATGCGACATGCCGTAAAGCATCCCAGACGCACCTGCAGGCCATCGATGTCCTGCTTGATTTGCCGCAACCTAGCCTTTTTGTCAAACGTACACTGGCTCCCCATTCTTCAAGGAGCATAGAATCAAAGCAAATATTGTTCTGCCATCCCTGGGTGGTTGCCGAGGTGTAGTTAACTGCATTTCAAATTCTCGGTACACTACCGGTACGTAAAGCTTGTTTAAACAAAGTGAAATAGAATTACTAGAATCCAACAAAGTTTGACGAAATGAGCTACGCCGCTTACTTCAAGACCATGCAAATGCCCGTACCAAAGGGCCTGGGGGTGGCGCTCGGTTTGTATGGTGAGACATGCCAGTGTCTGCTGTCTTTTATGCCTCACTAAGCATGATTGCTGCTGCAGGGACCAACCAGGGCTCAAAGACTCAAACAGCATGCACGCGTTGCACGATGGCATGATCCAAGAGCGGGTGTCGTTTGTAGCTTTCCCTGCTCCTGTCTTGTGTGCTTGCCCAATCAAAGCGTTCACCCTGCATGGCCTGCAGAGGGCTGTGCTCCTCCACATCAAAAATCATCAATGAATGATGAGCGCCTTGGCTGCATGGAGAAGCTCACATGCCAGGTTTTGCATCCTCAGCAAGCTGATGACCCTGCGGTGCTGTGCAGCTTACATCAACGTCTTCAACGGCAAGCCCTCCTTGTGGACACGAGAAATTAGCAAGAGCGAGTTCAAGTGAGTTGAAAGCGTTCTATCCTCAACATAGGAGCGCGTGGTACACAGCCTTGTAGCAACAAACAACAAGGCAGCTCTTTCAAGCTCATTCAAACGTCTCCTCTTCTCTGGCACACCTTAATTAAGGAGGGTGCACTGATACCAGAGCCAAGACATGAGAATTATGGCAATAAGTACTTCACTCTCCAACGCACATGCATGAGAAGTTTATAATGTTGCTCCATCATGCACCTGGATGGAGTGTGTAACAAGCATCTGGAAGCATGCATGGGAGTAACTTTCCCGCATCACCTTCCGTCATGTGCGCAGTGCTACCCCCATGATCTACCTACAGAACCCAGACCACCACCACGTGGCTTGCCCTAAGGTAAGGCTGCCAAGACTCGTGGCGAGAGTTTCAGGATGGTTTGAATTAAGAACAATGATGTGCTTGTCAGGACCTGGACGCATGCGCAAGCTTTTGTGCAGTATTCCTCTGTGCGCCCCACCAGTGGGCGAAGATTGCATAATGGTGGTGATACCTTGTGATTTGCTGTCAGGTCCCTGTTGGACCAGGCTGTACCCTGCCAGCCGTTCCTGGACCTCTGGCAGTAAAAATGCAAAATTTACTTACCATGAGCTTCAAAGGACAAGTGAGGGGAGCGTCGCAAGCGACGCTTAAAAATTGGCGAAGCCTCTTTGACAGCACTGGAGTATGCCATAATGCACATGCAAGCAAGAATGCATCAGCACAGCATTGCTGTGTGCCTTGCTGCATGCATTGCTGTGTGCCTTGCTGCATGCATCACCAGAGGCACCACAATCAGCAGCAGCACCTGCACCAATTTCTGAATCGTGAGCCCGCTCCTCCACATGCTGCGCTGAATAAATGCTAAGCGGAAGGCATCAACTGCTTGCCTCGGCATATGTACATTATATACAATTCGACGCAACTAGAATTTAAGCGTTGAAGCTCAGCACTGAGCAAGAGCAATTGAGGTCAGCTTCTCTGTGGCTACCAAACTTGTACTCGTCGGCATCGCCCAGCATCGCCCGCTGCATTGACCCGCCACACGATCACAAATTCCCTGATGAATAAGTTTACTTGGCTTGCACGCCAAGCGTCAGGGCGGGAGGTGCGCTGGGTGAGCCAAGCTGGCCATCTTCTGCCCAAACTCATTCTTCGCTCATTCCAGAGCACTTTGCCCAGGGCCCCATCAGCCCCCCTGACATCACAGGTCTGGCTGAAAAAGTTTGCTTGGCCTGCATGCCGGGTTTCAGGGCGGGGGGTGTGCTGGGAGGGCCTGGGCAGCCTAGTGTGAACTTTACCGGGAGAAAGTCAAACCTAGGGGCTCACGCCCCATGAATGGGGCTTCGCCAAAAACACTGCATGAGATTTAAGGAGCTGTGCCCCAGGAACCCAACCCAGGTTCAAAGTGCGCTTAAGGGTAGGAAATGGCATAATCGTACTTCAGATTTGGTACTAGCTGGTTCCCTCAATGGTAAGCCTTTTTGGGGTGCTTATGCTTTATGCTTACTCAGGACTGCATCTCATGGAGTTGCTGCTTTGACATAATCCCGGGATGGGTAATTTGTGATTCATGACTTTTAAAGAACGGTGCAAATAGCCCATAAATTGCGATGGGCAAAGTTGGCAGTTTTGGGTGTGTGGTTAAATTCTTAGGTTAAGGTGCCTTGCAGGCCCAGGCCACTGTGTTTCGAGCCAGTCCCAGCACTGCCATGCCTCCTTTCCCCCACTCCCTCCTGCTGCTACTGCTTCTGCTCCTCCTCCTGCCTTGGCTACTCGAGGTCAGCACCGAGTGGTCCTGCATGCACTTAAGCACATGTGTGATGGCACCTGGCCCTCTCTTCTTTCTGTCCAGCGTCTGCACACCTGGCCACCTATCAGCCTCGTGCTTCCATTAGTGCTGCCTGATGTGGCTGATACCTCCAAAAGGCATGCTCACACAGCTTGCATGCTTGCACTCACTTGTTGCTGTCTTTCCTTCTGTGCCCTAGGCTAAACAAATGGAACACAAACACACTCAAGCCTTTTCTCATTTGGAATGGCCAAGAAATGTTTATGGCTTAAGGGTGGCAAGGGGGTTGGGGGGGTCTCACAACCTCTCCTGGGGAACCCTCACACCCAAAACCCTCCCTCACCAAAATGGCCCGCTAAGTTCGCATATGTATGCGACAAACATGCTTTCAATGCGTATATACGCGATCAGTAACTCCCAAACCTGCGAATGACCCAACCCTCTTAATCCTCGTGTAACGTGGCACTGTTGTCCTGGGTTCTGGCCTGGCCTGTTAGCATTTTGTACTGACTTTACTTGCAGGTTCCTGGCCAGGCCCATGTTCCTGATGCTCTGGGCGAACTACACCACAAGGCTCACGCCAAGCCTCACCACTAAAAGAAATATTAGACTGAGCTCCATGGCAAAGTCGAAAGCTTATGATTTTGAGGCATATGTTTCTGAGCAAAGATTGAATAGCCAGCACCTTCTTACGATGGTACCATGATGGTGAGCTTAATGCTCACATTTTGTTTGTATCTGGGAACAACAGGAGTGCCTTATCAGCAATGATGAAACATTCTTGTGGTCCTGAAGAAAGGTTGAGGGTCCCACTTGGCTACGTTGAAAGCTGAAACATTAAGGGGCCTTTTGAGGTGCTTTTCTGGCCCAAGCTCGTCAGACTGGGCCAGAATGCAAGCTCATGTTCCTAACTCAACACCATCCCTTTACAAGTAAAGATTTAGATTTAGATTTACACAGGGGGACCTTCAGCCAGACTGTTCGGCTGATCGGCCTGTGACTGGTCCTCGCCAGCCAACATAACGTCCATAAGCTCAGAAACAAACGAAAAAAGCTTGTTGTTGTGTTGCAAGAGGAAATCAGAAGCATCCTGGACACTGGCTTGTTGTAAAAATGGTTGCTCCATTGAAAAATCACCAGAGAAACAGTTGAACAGGTAAGCGTACTTTCTTCTCAAAGCACAAACATCTGCGTCTCTGCACACCAAAAGGGCATGAGCCTCATCTTGAATCTCATCACAAGAACAGTGATCACACAAAAGAGTGTTCCGAGTATCCCAAGCTGCTGTCTCCACCTTCAGTGTGTGTGCCCTAAGTCTGAAACGGCTAACATTCGTCATGACATGTGGAGATTTTTTTTTTGATTTAGATTTAGATTTACATGTGGAGACAAATCCAAATGCATGTGCCTTGGTAAACGGGCAGGGGCACGCACGTTATGGTCAAAAGGCACTGCAAAAAGAGACTGGTAAGTTGCCAGCTTACTATATGTGTCCCGCGGGTTCACTCCCTCAACATCTCTCCACACTGCCCGCAGCCTGTGTCTGAGGTCATCAGTAAACTCTTTAAAAGGGATAGGAGTGCCCTGCCGCAGAGCTTGCACAAAGAAATCACAGCGCCGTAAGCCTTGAAAAGCATCTAAAACTTGAGCAGTCCAGCAGGCTGGCTCACGCGAATGAATATTCAAATCCGCTTTCAACACTCTTCTCAACGTCTCACTGTTAGACCTCAGCATGCTATTATACATTTTGACAACAGACCTAAACCAGTAAAACTGAAGCGGCTCATGACCACACTCCCTCAGGACAGCCCAGTTTGTAGTGGTACGCTTAACACCCAGCGTGCTCTTAAGATAACTCATGTGCCGCACTTGCAGATCACTTGCAAATTCCTTGCCCCCTTTAATGTATTCAGTGCCCCACACTTGGCCTGCATACATTCCAGCTGGAACCACATACGTCTTCCCAAGCCACAGAGACACGTACGGCCTATTTGCCAGAAAATTCTCACGAACAAATTGACAAACCCGAAAGTAAATACTGTAATGTTCGTCGTGGAGAATCAAGATGTTCAATCATGCTTAAGGGCAACATTAAACGATGGAAGTTGTGCCTATGGACCATGAAAGTGATAGGAATGGAAAAGAAGGACTTGATAGATGTACTTGCCTACAATGGTTACAATGGGGGTTGACCTTCAGCCAGGTAGTTTGGCTGCTCGGCCTGCTCAACTGTTCCAACTGCACAAAAAATATCCATGAGTTCGGAAATAAAACGTAAGTGTGATTAGTTTGCTTCTGCAAGAAATGAATAACATGCTCAGAGCTAGCTTGAGAATAGAAGAAAGCGCCTGATTCGTCCAGAAAAATTCTGTGAGAGGGGAAGTCAGAAAATAGCTGTGCATAAGTTCTTCGAGCAGAACACACAGAAGCGCAAGAACAAAGGAACACGGCATGCTTTTCATCTTGGAGTCCTCCATGGTCACACCTATCACAAGCAGATGTGTGCTCCTGCCAAAGTGATGTACTTGCCTACAAGGAAAGGAAAGGATAAGTTGAGTTACAATGAGTTACAATAAGGAAAGGATAAGTTGACATAGCTGTACCTGCCTACTAGGATAGGATAGGATAGGGTTACATAGCTGTACCTGCCTACAAGGGCAGCTTAGCTGAAGCAAAAGGTGCCTGTAACCAAACCAATCTTGTGCAAATGTCAACTGAAAGCCTTGAGCTGAGTTCAGAAGTGTCAACTGTAAAAATCACACACACCGTCACTCTAAATGAAACAAGCATGCAAAGTCATGCACAAAAACCCCATACGGCTGTAGTGTCAGGGAAATACACTTTTGTGTTTCCATAAGGAGCGCAGAAAGTTTGAGAACAGCACCTCTCTGAAAAATGGTCCAAGAGGCCATGATAAAAGTGATCATGTTATGCTTTGAACTTCAGTGCTCAGCATCTATTGTTATATGTTCAACATATAAGTTATATAAATACATGCATTGCAATGCTTCAAGAAGGGTATCCGCCGATACGGCCTGGTGAGTGCACATGTCAAAAAGGTGTCAGTTGCATTGCCTTGCCTACTAGGGCAGCTTAGCTGAAGTGACGGGTTACATCGTATATATATACCCGTTATACCCGTCTACAAGGGCAGCTGAGAGGAAACACAGGAGTAACCAAGATAGCATCAGGGCGGCTGGATGTGTGTCTAGCTTGATCAGGAATGCTGGGGCCAAAGAGGTAGGGAAGTATAACACGGTTAGAGATTTGCTCAGTGATGTGCAAGTCATGCCGAGCCAGACACCAGCAGACCAGCGGTCTGCACTGCCTACATCCACATGTATAAGGTTTGACCCATAAGAGCCTTTGCTGACCACTTTCAAAATCATTCTGCTGGCATTCTGTTCTTATGACGCTCAGTTACCATGTTATGAGTGGCGGGGCATTGACAACCTATGAGAATGAACAATTAAGGAAAAGGAGACACATTCAATGATTGGGGTGTCATACTGTCTTTTTTAGAAGCAATGTGGCTCCTATTCTTTAAACTATTTGTGGATTTTTCACTGCCCACATCGGCGTTTTCTAAATGTCTTTCCTGCTCAGGCCCGCTGGGCATGGCTAACTGCAGCAGCGAGTGTTTGGGTCCCACGCACTTGCTGCACTGCCTGGCAGGTAATGTTGCTAGTTTTTCTTCCTTGACTTAAACGGCACATAAGCTTTAAAGCACATGGCCAAACAGCATTCCATGGAACAACAGCAGTGGTGGTGTTGAAAAACACCGTTTGTTGCCTGTCAAGAGGAAGGGGAGGGGTATGTGCAAGCTTGTGGTTTGACCGTCCCCTACTCCTCATTCCCCCAGTCCAGCTATCAGCACTTAGGCGCGCTCCCCCCTGATGCGCCTGGCCAGCTGGATGTCCTTGGGCATGATGGTGACACGCTTGGCGTGGATGGCAGCCAGGTTGGTGTCCTCAAACAGGCCCACCAGGTACGCCTCCGCGGCCTCTTGCAGCGCCAGCACCGCACTGGACTGGAAGCGCAGGTCGGTCTTGAAGTCCTGCGCGATCTCGCGCACCAGGCGCTGGAAGGGCAGCTTGCGGATGAGCAGCTCCGTGGACTTCTGATACTTGCGGATCTCGCGCAGCGCCACGGTGCCGGGCCTGTAGCGGTGGGGCTTCTTCACGCCACCGGTGGCGGGCGCGGACTTGCGGGCGGCCTTGGTGGCCAGCTGTTTGCGGGGCGCCTTGCCTCCGGTGGACTTGCGGGCGGTCTGCTTGGTGCGGGCCATGATTGTTGGTTAGTAAGGGTCTAGCGGAAGTTAGATTTACTTAATGTCGGGATAAGGGGCATAAACGCTCTTGTAGTCAAACACGAACACACGTCACAGCGCAAAACAGGTGGTCCTGGCGATCCAGGGAGGCCCGACCAGCAGGACCAGCGTTGACTGCCCTGCACGCAAAAAACATACTTCAATGCCAAGGGTCACCGGTTTGACAATACAAAACTTTTTCAACCTTACGTTTCAATCTATAAATCATGTCTGGACGCGGCAAGGGTGGCAAGGGACTCGGCAAGGGGGGCGCCAAGCGCCACCGCAAGGTCCTGCGCGACAACATCCAGGGCATCACCAAGCCCGCCATCCGCCGCCTGGCGCGCCGTGGTGGTGTGAAGCGCATTAGCGGCCTCATCTACGAGGAGACGCGCGGCGTGCTCAAGGTGTTCCTGGAGAACGTGATCCGCGACGCTGTGACCTACACCGAGCACGCCAAGCGCAAGACCGTGACTGCGCTGGACGTGGTGTACGCGCTCAAGCGCCAGGGCCGCACCCTGTACGGCTTTGGAGGTTGAGCTACCGGCGCTGCTGAGGGAGAGTCAAAGGGGGCATGTGTGCAAGCACTTGGGACCAAGTCTCATGTCTTCAGTACTGCAGCGGGCACACACAACAACAACGGTGTTTTTCAACACCACCCCTCACTGTTGTGCACGTTTTTGACAAATCTGAAGCTTTCACCTGCTAACCGTCTGTGCCTGCCAGTTGTGCTCATGCGTTCACGAATGATCAAAAGGAAAAGAAACCTACGCAGGCAGAGGAACCTCTCCCTACATCAAGTAAGGAAAAGGGGACACATTGGCTCAGAACAGCCTTGAGTCCCCTCCACCACGAAGCAACAAAAAGAATATCCTAATGGGGATCTGGAGGGTTATTGGAAACATCCAACTCCATAACCTGGCTGCGAGAAGCACGGTTGTTTTCATTAGCACGCCTAGTGGTAACACGCTTGTTGGCATACATAACAGAATGGGCATAAAGTTTGCGAGCAAATTTATTGGTCTTTCCTTTTTTATTGGTGTGTTTTGGTGGTCAAGTCCCAATTGTTTCAACTGGTTAAGGGTAGCTGCACACAACTATAACCCCATACCAAAATGTGCCTGCATAAGCATTGCTCCAGTGCCAATGCTAAAAGTGCATATTCGTCTGGTGCCTGCACAGTGTCAGTACCTTGTCATGCAAGATCAGCGTCATTCACGTCTTATTGTTTTAAATAGGCATGCCACTTGATAAGCTTAACGTCCAAAGTCGCCTAAAGCCATGCGCCAAAGGACAAGTTCACTCAAAGCTGATGCATTGAGATGCGAGTGTTCTGAGCTCTGCCCTCTTCCCTGCTTCTCTCTTGCAATGCTAGTTCAATGCTTCCTTCTGCTCTGTTCTGATGCTCAAACACACACGATACGTACACTGGTTGCCAGCTGCCTTCCGCCAACAAGGTCCCTCCCCAAGGACTGCCTGTTTACACTGTCATCTTCTCTACCCCGGGCACTTTACAAAAGGGTTTTGAGCACGTCTCTTATCAAATCCAGAAACAGAGAGAGTTCTCTTAAAACAAGGCACGATGCAGCCTTCCAGCAATAATAACCTCCAACCGAATAACTACTAGTTGGGTTAGTAATCCAAATAACCATGATTCAGCAACAACCATGATTTGATGTGACAACCTGTCAAGACCAACAAAAGTGCCCCAAGCACGCGTCACGTAGCAGAAACATGCATGCAAAAAAGCACACTAACTTTCCTCTGGCAGCCGAGCACATCCACTTCATGTCAAGCTCCTACCCGCAAGGCCAAAATTAACTCCACTATTTCGCTCCTGATGCGTGCAGAAAAGCACATCAAAGGAAGACCAGCCAAAAGAAGGGCAGCGCATGTTGCACTCTGCACCATCATGAAAGTCTCCATCTCTGCTCCCTCTTTCTCCCCTACTCCTCCCACACCTCCCTCTACTGACCACGACTCCTCTTTCAAAAGTTTTACTTCCCGGAAGGGGGGAGAAACCTCTGGCAAAATTTTTCCAAATTTCGGCACTAGGACAATTTTTCCGTGAACCGCAGGTGACACACACACCGTCATAAAGAGAAGGGCATGCTTGACTCCTCCAAGATCAGTAAAAACACGAACCATTATGACACGATGCAATTTGGCATGCCCTCAAGCTCCTATAATTGCAAGCATGAACAGCTTCAAGAGCCTCTCTGTGCCCATGAACCTCCCTCCTACACCCCCAGGAATCTGCATGCCCTCCACTGGAACCTCCATGCTGGACCATCCTCTGAGCTAGACTATCCTACAGACCACAGGACTCCCGTGTGGAAAAGAAAAGAAAAGCCTACGCCAGCCAAGAGGCCGCGTGCATTAAGGAAAGGTTCCCTGACTAGCAAGCTAGAAAGGGTCTCACCAAAGGGCCCTCAAGCCTAAACTAGACTAAGCAATCCTAGGAGAAAGCCAGAAACAAGAGCTAATGAGAATCTGGAGGGTTGGCTGCCATGCTCCTGGACGCCCGGACTCTTCTTCTCCTGCTCTCCTCTGCCGCGTGACCAGCAAACCCTCCCCCAGAAGTCCCCTGGAAATGAAGTGCATGTCTGGTGTTAATAATAGTTGTTGATCTTTGGATAGCATGGCAACCGTTGTGACTCAGTTTGGATGCTAATGATTTAGCCTTCTGCCTGGTTAAACCCAAGTCGATAAGAGATTGAATGGTGTAGTCGTTATAAATAGTGTCTGCCACACCAACTAAGATGATGTGCACGGTCACTTTGCTGTTCCTGTTAGGGTCTCTTGAGCTGCGGGTTTTGAGCCTTATTAAAGTATTGGCATGCTGGGTAGTTGCAGCTTCCAGAGTGGATAAAGGGTTGGTATCCCGCGTGGAAATATCATTCGGAGCCCCAAAGCTCTGCTAGGTATGCTGTTTCTGATGGTTATGCTCCACCTTCCACAGATAAAAACGTCCATAACAGCCATATGGTGCAGCTGGGCATGCCCCCGAGCTACAGTGAATTAAATTTCGAGCAACAAGGACATGCAAGCTATAACTGCCAAGTGCACACAATAAATAATGTGGTTGGAGTGTGCATTGTGACGCCAGAATCTCTAAAAAAATGTCATTAACATCCAACATAGACATGACCCCAGCCTAGGCTGGCTCTACGCTTATGAACCTGGCATAGGCTTCTCTGACAATGCCACTATTCAGTGGCTACTTTCAAACAAAGGAAAAGGAAAAGGAAAAGCTACGCAAGTGGCTAGCACCTCAAGCGTTGTATTAAGGAAGGGCCGACCCCCATCGCCACAAGGGCTCAAACTTTCAAACAACCTCCGCCAAACTGACATTTACTCTTTTGGACATAGTGCGGGTAAACGCACCTGCACTATTCTTGACTTACATGCTCAACAGCATGGCTGCAACGCTTTCCTGTGCCGCAGCCATCATCATGCTTTTGCCATCAAAAAATTTTAAGGTCAGTGGAGACTGTTAGACTCACTTAAGGATAGACCTATTAATTTGACACTGCTAGGAACTTACCTCCCTTAATTACCTTCAAGCTTACTTGTATAAACGAAAATGCAGGAGCTCACACCATCCATCTGAGCCCACTCTACATGGAAAAGCAAGAAAAAGTTTTCTGTCTGTTTTTTTTCTGTCTGATTCACTCCTTTAACATGGCTTTAGGTGAGCATATCATCTCTGGATCTGATGTTCTCTCTCATATCTGTCACATGGAAGACACCCTAGAAAAGCGCAACCCACGAAAACAAATTAATCTCAATTGTTACTACACTCGAGGACTAGGCAACTTCAATATCACCATTTTCAACCATTACCTAAGCAAACTCCCCTGGAACCAAGATAAGGATTACATACTTTAACAAGCCCACCCCCACTGCACCACAGGACAAATATCTAGAAGTTTGATTGAAAGCATTCTATGCAACGCAGCTTACAAAGATGCAGTTATCCTTGCCATTGCTCATGCAAATGGCAGAGGCCATGCTGTTACTCTCAAAAGGAGCACAGGCACTGACCATTCCACCGGAAGTTATTGTGAGTGGCACCTCTTGGATTCTTTAGATAACCATCCTCAACCCCTTCTTACAGACAATGACTGGCGTAAGCCTCAAGGTAGAATACTTATCCTTCAAAGAGGGAGTGTCTGGGACGACCTGGACCCTAACTCTGATTCACACCGAGCAGACAGCTCTGTCCCTTTTGACCCAGAATCTTATGATCACGAAAGCAGACCTATCTACATAGACACTACCCCAGAACCCCTCTCATCAGTTCCAAACTCCCCACCTGCCCGCACCACACAACTGATAGATAGTTGCAAAAACAAAGCCCCCACCCAGCCCATCTTACAACCTATTCTCATAACAAATTGTACCCATAACAAATTGTCACCAAGAGCCTCTTCAAGCTAGGTTAAACACGCTCAAAATTATGACCATGAATGTCAGAGGTCTCTTTAAAAGCCACTGGGACCTCCGCCACACCATAGCCACCCAAAATCCAGGTATCTTAGTCCTCACTGAAAAGAAAAGAAAAGAAAAGAAAAGCCTACGCCAGCCAAGAGGCCGCGTGCATCAAGGAAAGGTTCCCTGACTAGCAAGCTAGAAAGGGTCTCACCAAAGGGCCCTCAAGCCTAAACTAGACTAAGCAAGCCTAGGAGAAAGCCAGAAACAAGAGCTAATGAGGATCTGGAGGGTTTTCCGCCATGCTCCTGGACGCCCGGACTCTCCTTCTCCTGCTCTCCACTGCCACGCGCCCAGCAACCCCACCCCTAAAAGTCCCCGGAAAATGAAGTGCATGCCTTGCGTTAATAATAGTTGTTAATCTTTGGATAGCATGGCAGCTTAACTTGGATGCTAGTGACTTAGCCTTTTGCCTGGTTAAACCCAAGTTGATGAGAGGTTTGATGGTGTAGTCATTATAGATAGTGCCTGCGACACCAACTAAGATGATGTGTAAGGCCACATTGTTGTTTCTGTTTGGGTTCCTCAAGCTGCGAGTTTTGAGCCTGGTTATGGTGTTGGTATGCTGGGCAGATGCAGCTTCCAGAGTGGGAAAGGGGTTGGTATCAGGGCAGAATTTAAATTCAACAAGATGAATGTCCCTGTCTTGAGGAAGGATCTTAGTAGGATCAATGTGTGAGGGTCGGCCTGGGATGGAGCGCACAAAGACAGCATCAGGGCGGCTCTGGTGTCGGGCAGAGGAGCCAGTACCAGTAGGGAAAACCCAGTCAGGGATAGTTCGAGAGATGTTTTCAGGGACTTGTATGCCCTGCTGAAAGAGCCTCTCATTTCGGCAGGCATCCATACCAATCAGGGATGAGAAAAAGAAAAAAAAAAAAAAACTGCGTAGGCAGAGAAAACCCTCCCTACATCAATTAAGGAAAGAGAGACACATTGGCTCAAAGAGCCGTGAGTCTCCCTCACCAGAAGATGAGAAGGGAGTTAGTGTGGATCAGGTGGGTTTCTGGCAGCACGCTGCTCCAGGGCACCAGTGTTATGATGAGTGTTTTTTATTTTCAATGGCACGTCTGGTAGAAGTAAGTTTGTGCGCAAATTGTACAGAATGGGCATGGAGTTTTCTTGCAAGTGTTTCAGATCTCTGTGAGTCAATCCCTGATTTTTTAGATTGATCAAGGGTATGGGTAGTGTAGATAGTCCCACCCACACCCAGGAGTATTGGGTGGATAGTGATCTCTGCACTTTGGAGTTGTTTGCACAGTTCACTGTGTTGTTGCTGTGAGGCTTCTAGCTGGGCACCAGGCCTCGTATCTTCGCAGTATTTGATTTCTATCAAGTGAATTTGACGGGCTGGAGTTGTGGTACTCCCCATACTGCGCAGTACCCGGTTTGAGGGTGGAGTGGGTGGTCTGTTTGGGTTAGCTGGGTGGGGAGTGACCAAGATTGCATCAGGGCGGCTGGAGTTGCGTCTGGATTGCACAGAAACCGTGGGTTTGAAGAGGTTGGAAGGTACAGCACGATTAGAGACTTGCTCAAGGACTTGCAGGTCGTGCTGGGCTAAACGGCTTGTGTTGCCCGCATCCAACTGCACAATATTGGCCCCATAAGAGCCTTCACTAACCAGTTTCAAAATCATCCTGCAAGCAATATTGTGACGCTCAGTTACCATGTTACGCATGACGGGGCATTGGCAGCCGGATAGGATGTGGAGAGCGCTATCCATGTGATGGCAATCAGGTAGGGGGCATGTCAGGCTAGTGGATCTTTTATATCGGACCGCATGTTTCTGATTGTAGAGGGTGCCTGTGCGGTATTGGAAGACAGTGTGTTTCATTCTAGTTGAGAGACCAGGCATGTTCCAAAAGGCATTGCTAATTTTCTTGCTTACGTGGGGTAGCAGGCTCTGGTAGTAAGTACAGTAGCCTGTCTTCCTGTCAGCATAGCCCAGCTTGTGTTTAGCACGCATATGGAATTTTAAAGCATTTTTAAGGTCTGGGAGGTAGCTCAAACGAGGAGAAGGAGGTTGGGATTGAGAAGGCCTAGGATCTGTCACTTCCTGAGCCAGCCAGATTGTCTTGTGGAAGGGGTTTCCTCCTGGGCCAGCGCTAGGGAGACCAGTATCAGTTAGGTTGCCATCTTTGAGGGAGGCCTGGTATTTAGCAACCTGATCTGCGCATTCATTCCCAGCTATTCCAGCATGAGACTTTACCCTGTAGAAAAAGATGTGATTTTGAGAGGCTCAGACAAGGTTTGAAATCTTCTTCAAGACATCTCCTTGCACGTGATGTCTATGCTTTTCTGGATACAGGATTTGCTTTCTGAGTTGATGAAGTAAGCTAAGGCTGTCTGTGGCAATGTGTGTGTAATCGTGAGTGAGCGCAGCAGCAATGGCAGCAAGCTCAGCTCTTCCTATGGTATTGGTAATACCAGCGCCATTAGGCTCAACTAGTTTTTGCGAGTCACTCATAGGATGGTACACACCTGCCCCTATAACTGTCTTGCCGTTCTGGACCTGGAAACTGCCGTCTGTGTAGGCCCAAGACCTCCAGTTAGTGACTTTAAGCTGGAGGTTGGGATGGGATTGACAAAAAGCATTAACAGTAATGTCTGAAGCGGGTCTTTTGGGGCCCTTGGAAATCTGTTTCATGTCTAGGGGGAGTTTTTCACATTTCCTTATCCCGAGCATCACTTTGTGTCTTGCATTCTGAATGGGGTGGTTCCTAACGTTCTTGATCATCCATTTGGCCTCAGGGATGGCTTTGGCTAGATCCTGAAGCCAGGTATGGTTCTGAATATTCAAGTGGACTCTGGCAGCCGTATTCCAGACAGCAATAATCTGTAAGTCCCAGGTATGCTGGAGGAGGACAGTTTCCTGGCTGGCCCAGGATTGGGGTTTGTCATAGGTAAGTTTGCTTTTTGGAATGGTCCCGAGCTTATAGCAAAGGTGCGGGTAGGCATTGAGGAGTGCTGAGTAGGGGTTGCTTATCATATGCCTGCCACTTGCTGGCAGAAGCATGAAGGTGGCTGTAGCCTCTGTGTTTAGGATGGCAGAGTAGATAGCATGACGCAGTGTTAGTTTCATGGACTTCTCATCATAGATGGGATGGCAGATAGACATCCCGGAAAACCTGGAAGAGAGAGAATTGTAGTGGGCCCCAAACAAAATGTCGCGGGGATCGGGACTCCAGAAGTGATGGTAGTGAGCGTTACAGTCCAGGGGAGAGGCCATTTTTTCTTGGGTGACTTGTGCCCATTTTTGGAAGACAGAGTGGATGTGAGGTGGGAGGGTCCGTGAGAAGGAATATTTTATTTTTTTGCTTTGGTATTTGTTTTCCAATTTGGTCTTGCGGACTAGGAGCCCCATAATCTCAGATGCAAAGCTTGCTGGGGGGGGCAGATGTTATCGTGCAGACCTCCTGCTTTGGACCTGTGGAAAGCTTCGAAGAGGACGTCAAAACGTTGAGGGGTTATCATCCCAACGCATTTGCCATCTGTATTGTAGACACAGGCCACTCTTGATTTGTAGATATCAGGGAGGGTGAGGGTAGGTGGGATAGATGGTGTGGGGCTTTCAGGTGTTTCTGTTGGGAGATGCTTTGAAGAAGGTTCAGGAATGTGTTTGACAAGATCTATTTCTTGGACCCAGAACTCACAAGTGCCTGTGGGTTTGATGTCCGTTTGCGGATTGGTAGGGTGTATTTCAAAGATGATTTTGTTGCAAAGTTCCATGTCTAATTTCTGGCTCCAGGTGCTATTTGTATCAGATTTGTTGAACCCTTGCCGCTCTAGGTTGGAGAGGGCAGAGTCTGCTGTGGGTAGGAGAAGGTTGGGTTTGCTTAGCTGAGATTCAAACTCTTGTATGCGCTGGTCGAAGATGGGCCAGCTGGATTTTAATCCTTCTGGCTCCCATGATGATAACCAACAAACCCTAATCAGTTCTTCTTTAGACTTATGTGCTCTGTTAATTTTGTCTTCGTTGCTGAGGCTAGCACAGGCGGGACAGGCCCAGGCTTCAGCTGCGCTGACCTCTTGCCTTTGGTCATCGTTATAGCATCCAAGTTCTCTCATGCATTTCCAGTGGTTGGTACGTTCGTTCACATCACAGACATACATGTCAAGGAAGGGGGGCTCCGAGTTGATAGGCTCCAGGCCTCCGTGGTAGTTGCATATCTGGCAACATGCGCACTCAACGTCTGTGCGAGCAGCTGTGCAGATGCTTGCTGGTTGGAAGCTAGCTTTCTTGAAGAGAGGCAGGGCCCACTTCTCTATTATCATGGGCGCGTAGTGTGTTTGGTATTGCTTCTGCTGGGATGAGGGGTCATTACTCATGTCCTTTCTCTTGGCTGAATAAATTCTCCATGCATCTGCATGTGTGACGTCAATGTCATTATATAGACAGCATTAATGGCGTGGTTGGCTGTGGCGTCTTAAGCCAGCTTTTTCACCAAATTTTCTTTGTACCTCCAGACATCGTTACCTTGCCAATTTAGAGCTAGAGGGTAGGTGGTAAGGGTCTGAAGTTCTGCCTCTACATGAAGCAGAGCTTTCCTCTTTCTGTTATGACTCTGGATACTGTTTTGTGTATTTGAGCTGCTCGGGGTGTTGGGGTGGGTATGGGGAATGGAAGTCACGCCATTTTGTTGATTAACACTAGGTCCTTGAGTGTTCTGGCTCAGGTGTTGCTGTAAATGTCTGAATTCTTGATTCTTAGCTGAGCGCGTGCGTTTGCTGGGAGGCCCGTCTTCATTGTGTGGATCAGGCTGACTAGCTTGAATGGTGGGAGCGCTGTCAGGAGGTGAGGTTCCAGCATTAGTGGTCTCTAAATTGACATTTTGCGTGGGAGGCAGGACATTGGATGGAATGGTGGTGTGAGCTGTGTTAGCGGGGGAGTGATGGGTGGATCTGCACTGGGAGCGCGTTCTTTTACTGGGTGGCTCATCTATGGGGGTAGTCACAATGGCAGGTATCACCTCCTGTGTAAGGGGGCAGATTTGCTGTGTAGCTGGCATATCAATGGATTGGTTAGTGTTTTGTGTCACAGGACGGGTTGGGTGTGCCCTGTTTGTGCAAGAAGGATTTATTGTAGGTTCTAGACGAGAATGGGGTGTCCTTAGGAGGCGACGCCCGGTAATCTCATGCCTGTAGTGCGTAATGGAGGGAGTTTGTGGTGTAGGTACCACCTGTGTTAATTGGTTGTCATTCCTTTGAGGGTGGGCATGGATGCTAACGGAGGGGTTGAACTCTTCGTTGAGTTGGGTATCAATGAGGCCACTTATGTGGAAATTGTTGATGCGGCGGTGGGCCGCATGGACTCTGGCTTCAGTGTTCTTGCAGGTGAGGATTTTTTGGACAACAGCAGTGTTAAGCTCTTCGGTGGCTGGAAGGTTGATGAGGGCAGCCAGTCTATTAAGTGCCATTTTACATTTGGCGTTCCCCCCGGAGTATTTTGCCTGGAGTTGAGCCACTGTGCCACACAGTGATAACCATGGTTTTGCAGGGGGATGTGAGGTCATGCATCCCATTAATACCAAAGCCCATGAGTGGTTGTATAATGCATGTGATGAGGTTTGAGAGGTTGCGGGGGGGTGGTTTATGCAGTGACAGGGCTTTAGTAATGATTTTCAGGTCATCATGGAACATGCTTTCCCCTTCCTTTCTTAGGTGGAGTTCACTGAGGTGGATGCTGATTAACTGGCGTGCTCGCATACAGTGATTCAGTTGTCTTTTTATGCGAAGGTTGGTCTTTACGCCATTGTTAAGAAAGTCCACGGACAGGTTCTTGAGGTGTGCTATTTGATTGTGGAGGAGATTAAGGCTAACTGCGCGATGTCTGGCTGGGGGCTGGATGTGAGTGCGGAGGCCATGCGCCTGTGGTATTCAACGCAGATCGAGGGGCGGCCTAGTCCAAAGTTGTTCACATCCTCTCGTATCATTGCTGCTGCTGTGCTGATTGAGAGGTTGTATTTATGTTTCATGGTTCTGTCAATCATTTTGTCCCAGATGATAAGGTCTGCTGGGGTGCATGGAGTGACTGCAAAGGCATAGGCAAGACTAAGACTGATAGCTATGCGAATCATGTCTTTGGCTTGACGGGGGAAGGTCTGGGAGAAGTTGAGGTATTCAAGCTTTTTCCTTAGGTTACAAGTCATACGCTGGATTTGGTGCTTCCAATTCAAATCCATGGTAAGTTGAACTCCGAGATAACGGAAGGGCTCATCAGATGGTAGGAATTGAGCTTCCTGTCCTTGGATGTCTATCTTGCCTTGGAGGTGATGCCTGAGAGCTTGGGAGGGTGTTACCCCATTATTATCTTTTGGGGGATGACTGTGAAGGATACCGGGGGCCTTTGTTTTGCTGCCAGATATGATGAGTGCTGCCCAGTTTGAATACAGAGTAAGTTTACGGGCTTGGACTTTAAGGTCTTGGATTGTATTTGTAGGGCACAGGAGGTCATCAGCAAATGCCGCGCTGCTTAAAGTATTAGCAAGGCGGGTGTCTGTAGCGTTCTGGTTTGGGATTCAGCTGTGTTGGTATCCACGGCCCCCTACGTGGAGCCATCAAAGGAGTGGTTCCATGTAGAGCAAGAAGAGAAAGGGAGATAGTGTATCACCTTGGATTGTCCCCCTCTCAACAGGTATTTGTTTGGTGCTTCCTCCTGAGGGTAGCCTGACTTGAGTGGTAGCATTTTCATAAAGGTTTTTGACCGTGTCAATGGCATTAGTAGGGAAGCCCAAGTCATACATGATCCAAAGCATCCGGTCATGATCAGTGGTATTAAAAGCGGAAGTGAAGTCTACAATGAGGGCATAAATGTCTTTACTAAAAGCTTTAGCATCCTCAAGCCCCATAATGACATTCTGGAGCTGGTGGATTGTGTCTTTTTGGCTACGGAACCCAGCTTGAGTAGAGCTCAGTAGGGAGTGTGCTTCTGCGTACTCATAGAGTGTGTTTGTGACCATGCAAGTCCACAGTTTGTAGAGTGTGTTTGCGAGCCCAATGGGTCTGCAGGAGGAGATTTCTGTCTCCTCCCCTTTTTTTGTCAATCAGGATAGTGTCACTAGTTTTTCATGACACTGGGGTAAGGCGGGTGGCCCACATGACGATGAAAAGTTTGTGGATACATTCTTGGATCTCATGCGGGAGCATTCTCAGAATCTCGTTCACTATTCCATCAGGGCCTGGTGATTTGTTATTGCTAAGTGATTTGATGCATTCATTGAATGTACTTTTATCAAGAATCTTGTAGTGTAGCCAGTCTCTTTGCTTAATTCCTTCTTGTTCCTCTTGTTATTTGAGATTGGAGCAGGAAGGGATCCGGTATAGGTTGTGTCTTTCCAGCCTGTTCCCAGGGGTAGTTGCAAGGTGCTTCTTCTGGTAGATATTTACCATTTTTAATGTTTACAGCGCTCATGGCTTCTGTGTAGTACTTTGAATAATCTGGGCCTGCCTTTCTGGTTCAGTCTCAATAGTGTTAGTTCCAGGGTCACGAAGGGCTCGTAAGCCTGCTCTAGGCTGTGCATTTTTATCTCTGAAGATTTCTCTGTGTGCTTGTTTTGGATTTTTATTGATCATTTTGAGCTGTTTACGGGCAATGTTGTTGCTTTCCTTATTCCGTGTTTCATCTAAGTATTTCATGGCTCCTTTTGTGCTACTAGAAATACTCTCAATTTGCTGGAGGAGGGGGAGGTCAAAGTTTATGTATTCTAGCCCCATGATGGCCTTGCATAAGGCTTGGTTGTCCTTGTTTTGTTCCATGATGGTTTTGGCGCTGTCAACCTCGGGCTGGGTACAAACAGGAGGCTTCAGTTGGGACTGTATACATTTAGTAGTTCCAAGCTTCTTCCGTAAGGCACGCTGCTTATTGCTGATGGGCCTTGGGTTATAATGATTGTGGTCAGTGGAGATTTTTTTTGTGCTACATGTTTTTAGTGCCACTTGAGAGCATGTGTGGATTAAGTTGGCAACACCTTTAGCTAGGTCTTCAACTACCTCGGCAGCAGGTTTGTTGCCGAGTATGTCCAGCCTAGCAGTCTTCTTGGCTGATGCTCCATTCAAGTTTGTAGGAAGGATGTGGCTTCCGCATGAGCAGGGTTTAATAGATGTAGGATTTCTTCTAGCTCCTGGATTACTCCATGGGTAGGGTCTTGCAGGGATTGCATAAACGCAGCTCGATCCGAGTCACTTACGGGGCGATTAAGGACCTTTTGTGGGCACTCCTTGGGATGTGCAGGGGAGGAGAGAACAAGAATTTGGATTTTTAAGATGTTGGTAGGTATGCTTACTACGAGGGGGACGTGGTCGCTGAGGGATCCTAGCTCTGGGGTGTGGCAGGGGTTGCATAAGTGGGCAAGTTCAGAAGGGAGGACAATATCATCTATCCGGCTGAGCATGTATTCAGTGCAGTTGTTGTCAATCTTGCGGGTTGCTTGGCAGTGAGTCCATGGTCTGGTGGCTTCCTCTCTGCATGGAGAGAGGTTTCCACTTCCTTTCAATGAAACAAAACATTTTAAACTACCACACAAACCCTAATTCAGAAACATTTTCCATTAGCCTACAATGTCCCCTCTGTGGCAAGCAAGACAGTTCTCTGCACATCTTAAGGGAGTAATTATTCTTTCATGTCAAATATGGTAACCGAGCGCCACAATATTGCCAACAGGATCTTTTTATAAGTGTCAGCAAAGGCCCTCTTGGGGCAGGCCTTGCCTCCATGGACAATGGTAGCGCAGATCGTCTTGCTTTACGTAAGTTTCAGATCCCTGAACAAAGAACATAGAAAATAAAAAGCACATGTTTTGTTTTGCACACAAACACACACACGCGCGCACACACACACACACACACACACACACACACGCACACACACACACACACACGAGAGAATTTCGTGGAGAGTGGTCCCAGCACCTTGAATTTGTTTGCAAAGTTCAATGTGTTGTTGCTGTGAGGCTTCAAGCTTGGCACCAGGCCTCGTATCTTCACAGTAACGGCATTTGATTTCTATTCAATTTATTCAGTCTAAACTTGTGGTTGGGGTGGTCATACGGTCTTTAAATCAATGTGGCCCCCTTTCCTTAATTGATGTAGGGAGTTTTCACTGCCAACCAAGGTTTCTTTTTTCTTTGATTTCTAATAACTGGATGTGGAGGTTTTGGATATTCAATTCATGCCTAGCTGGAGTTGTGCTGCTCCTTGCCTGTTTGTTACCTCTCATACCGCGGATTACCCGATGTGAGGGGTTGATAGGTGGCCTTTCAGGGTTAGTAGGGCAAGGAGTGACTAAGATAGCAGCTTGAGTTGCGTCTAGCTTGGTCAGGAATACTGGGGTCTGTCATGCTGAATCACCGTCACTGCACATTTTCTGTTCTTGAAGCAGGTAACACATCCCCCCTTTAAGCAATATTGATGGCAATAAAAGGCAGAAATGTTGCTTAATGTTTCTCCTGCATCATTGAAAATGTTTGTTGTGCAATTGTCTTTAATGTAAGATGAAAACATGGCAACGGTTTTGCCAGGAGCGTGGCATGTTCACAAACAGACATCCTGAGCCCTAACCCATGAACAATGGTTCAATACACAGCCTTCAAATGACAACTCAAGCTTGCAGTTCTAAAGCCTCTCTACGAATGCCCACAATCACGGCCGCTCCCTGGGGCATGCTCTTCCCAGGAGCAGCATGATCAAGGCAGCACACTCTTGTGCTCCTAATGCTCTGCTCTTTCTTCATGGTGCTTGCAGTATCAAGGCTTACGTGATGCTTGAAAAAGCAAGGCTTGCAATAACAAGGCTTCAATCATGCGCACAATCAATCTTGCATCTCAGGCAACATATATTTCCCGTGGTGGCGCCATGATAACGTCCAGTGTTTCCAATATCCATGCAACAAAGGACGGTTTCACTCGAGCTGTTGGTTGGAGTTGCGAGTGAACCGACTTAGCTCTTCTTCATATAGCTGCTAAGCAGCTCTTGGTCTTGCTGCTGAACAGTGCTGGCTTGGCTGCAGCACACAGAGAATGTCTGGGGCAGACAGAGCGTCCGGACCAGATTCATCAGGTTAGGGTTTCATCAGGGACAAGGCACCCCTGTCACAAGGCCACCATGATGGTTCTGATTATTCAATTGAACTCTTGCAGCCGTATTCCAGACCGCAGTAATTTGTAAATCCCAGGTATGCTGGGGGAGGACAGTTTCCTGGCTGGCCCAGGATTGGGGTTTGTCTTAGACAAGTCTGCTGTATGGAATGGTTCCAAGCTTATAGCAAAGGTGTGGGTGAGCACTGAGGAGTTCTGAGTAGGGATTGGTTATCATATGCCTGCCACTTGCTGGCAGAAGCATGAAGGTGGCTGTAGCCTCTGTGTTAAGGACGGCGGAGTAGATAGCATGCCGTAATGCTAGTTTTATGGCCTTCTCATCATAGATAGGGTGACAGATAGACATCCCAGAAAACCTGGAAGAGAGAGAGTTGTAGTGCGCACCAAATAAGATGTCGCGGGGGTCAGAGCTCCAGTATTGATGGTACTGAGTGTTATAGTCCAAAGGGAAGGCCATTTTTTCTTGGGTGACATGTGCCCATTTTTGGAAAGCGGAATGGATGTGAGGTGGGAGGGTTCGTGAGAAGGAATCTTTTATCTTTTTGCTTTGGTATTTGTTTTCTAATTTGTTTTTCCAGGCTAGGAGCCCCAGTATCTCAGATGCAAAGCTTGCTGGTGGGGGGCAGATGCCATCATGCAGACCTTCTGCTTTGGACCTGTGGAAAGCTTTGGACGTGTGGACCAATCCTGATTCTAAACTCCTTAATGCATACCCTCACCTCTGTTGCACATTGGAATCGTACCTTCAACAGACCTCAATTATGCTACTCCCTCCTTCTGGCTCAGCAAGGAATTCATGCTAAACTGCCACTCCTGGAGCCTACAAATTATCAATCTCTGGAATACTGCAGCAAAAATCCGCCTAAATGAGAAAAATCCAACTTGCCTCACTAAACTAGCAAGAGACATCCCTGAAGCACGCTGGTGGAAAGTTACCATCAGCATTGACCCAGTTCTCAATTCGAGACACCCAGACATTGAGACTGGTTTCAAGAAATTTGGGAAACTACCCTCTGACCACTGGCAACATATTGTCACCTCTAGGCGTGCTATTGAAGGCAAAATACTTCTCACAGCCAGGTTCTGGAGCCGGGTTCTTCCAGTAACCCTCCAGATCCCCATTAGAATTCCTGTTTGCAGATTTGTGGTGAAGGGGATTCACCGCTTTTCTGCCAATGTGTCTCCTTTTTATTAATTGATGCAGGGAGAGTTCCCTCTAGAGAAAAGAAAAAGGAAAAACTACGTACTACGCCTAGTAGGCAGTGAGAACACTCCATGCATCAATAAAGGAAAAGGAGACATATTGGCTCAAAGAGCCGCGAGTCTCCCTCACCGGAGGGTAAGAGGGAAGCTAGTGTGGGTCAGGTGGGTTTCTGGAAGCATGCAGTCCCAGTGCAGAATTATGATGAGTATTTTTGATTTCATTGGCACGTCTGGTAGAGGTAAGTTTTTTTGTGCATATTGTGCAGAGTGAGCATGGAGCTTTCATGCAAGCTTGGTAGACCTTGCGGGTCAATCCTTAGTTTATTGAATTGATCCAAGGTATGGGCAGTATGAAAAGTCCCACCCACACCCAGAAGGATTGTGTGGAGAGTGATCTCAGCGCCTTGAAGTTGTTTGCACAATTCACTGTGTTGCTGCTGCAAGGCTTCTAGCTGGGCACCAGGCCTCGTATCTTTGCAGTATTTGATTTCTATTGAGTGGATGTGGTGGTTTTGGATGTCCATTCCATAAAGTTGCCTGGCTGGAATTGTGCTGCTTCTTACTTCTTCATTACATCTCATACTGCAGAATACTCAATGTGAGGGGGGAATAGGTGATCTATTTGGGTTAGCAGGACAAGGAGTGACCAAGATAGCATCAGGGCGGCTGGAGGTGCGTCTAGATTGATCAGGAATGCTGGGGTCAAAGAGGTAAGGAGGTATAAAACGTTTATAGATTTGCTCAGTGATGTGCAGGTCATGCTGATCCAGACAGTCTGCGCTGCCTACATCCATGTGTATAAGGTTTGACTCATAAGAGCCTTTGCTGACCACTTTCAAAACCATTCTGCTGGCAATATTGTGTCGCTCATTTAGCATGTTGCGGATGGCGGGGAATTGAAAACCTGAGAGAATGTGGAGGACTCTATCCATATGATGACATTCTGGGAGAGGGCATACAAGGCTAGTGGATCTTTTGAAGCGGACTGCATGTTTTTGGTTGTAGAAGGTGCCTGTGCGGTATCGGAAGATTGTGCATTTCATACGGGTTGGGACACTTGGCATGTTCCAGAAGGCCTTGCTGATGCCCTTGTTTGCATGAGGTAGCAAGCTCTGGTAATAAGTGTAATAGCCTGTCTTGCAATCTGCATATCCAAGCCTGTGTTTAGCATGCATATGGATTTCAAGCATCCTTAAGGTCTGGAAAGTATATTAGATTGGGAATGGGGGAAAAAGATTCAGGTCTAGTTGGTCTTGCCTCTTCCCGAGCCAGCCAAGCGATATTGTAGAGGGGCTTGCCACCTGGGCCAGCGTTAAGAAAAGAAAAGAAAAACTACGTAGGCAGAGGAAACTCTCCCTACATCAATTAAGGAAAAGAAGACACATTGGCTCGGAAGAGTCGTGAGCCTCCTCCACCACAAAGCTACAAAGAAGAAAAGCTAATGGGGATCAGGAGGGTTACTGGAAGCACCCGGCTCCAGAACCTGGCTGTGAGAAGCATCATTTTCCATAGCACGTCTAGTGGTAACAAGCTTATGGGCATACTGAACCGAATGGGCATGGAGTTTTTGAGCAAGTTTATGGGCCCGTTGATGGTCCAGTCCAAACCAGTTGTTTAAACTGGTTTAAGGTATGATCAGTATAGCAGGTCCCACCAACACCCAGAAGGATAGTGTGGAGAGTCACAACTATTGCATTAATGAGTTTGCAGAGGTCTGCACGCTGCCGCTGTGCCGCCTCTAACTGTTGTCCAGGACTCGTGTCTTCACACTACTTGATTTCAATCAAGTGCACATGTCGCTGGTTTACAAGTTGGTGGGGCTCTCACGCGGTTGGCTCGTTTAGTCCTCTGTGCTGGGTTGTGTCTGCTGCGTAACGCATGGTGTGAGGGAGTGGAAGAAGGAGAAGAAGGAGTGGGTTTGGCTTTATAGGGAGTAATCAGTATAGCATCAGGACGACTGGAGGTGAGTCTAGATCTCTTAGGAAGATATATATATATAGGAAAAAGGTAAGGGGGGTAAAATTCTGTTTGATGCATGTGCAGGAATTTGGAGGCTGTGTTGCCCAGCCTATCATCACTCCCTATGTCCAGGTTAACCAAGCCTGCCCCCAAAGGGCTTTTGCTAAGAGCTTTGATGATCATTCTTCCTGAAACATTGTGGCGTTCAGTCTTCATGCTGGAGATGATATGATTTTGGCAGCCTGAAAGTATGTGGAGTGCGCTGTCTAATTGATGACAGCCTGGGAAAGGGCATAGTGGGTCAGTGGACCTCTTGAAGCGAGCTGCATGTTTTTGGTTATAGAGGGTGCCAGTGCGATATTGTAAAATGGTGCGCTTCATAGGTGAGGATATACAAGGCATGTTTCTGAAGGCGTTGCTGACTTTCTTGTTAACATGAGGTAGTAAGCTCTGATAGTAAGAGTAGTAGCCTGTTTTGAGGTTGGCATATCCAAGTCTGTTTTTTGTATGCATGTGAGACTTGAGAGCATTTTGAAGATTGGGGAGGTAGGTGATTTTAGGATCGGGAGCAGGAGCTGTGGATGTGTCAGCATTGTGTTCATTTTTTTCCTCCTTGGCTAACCAAAAAAAATGAGAGAAAGGATTTCCGCCAGGGCCTGCGCTAGGGATCCCAGTATCAGCCACATTATTATTGGCTTGGCTTGCTTGATATTTTGCAATAGCATCTGCACATTCGTTACCAGCAATGCCAGCATGATATTTTACTTTGTACACACAAACATTGGTTTGTGGCCTGGTGACCTCATGAAATAAACCCAAAAGCTTGACCTAAGTGATGAGATCAGCATACCAGTGGAAATACCCTCTTCTTCCACATACGAGGCTGCCTGTGTATACAACACTGTCGGCAAATGTGGGGGCATGCTCACTACAGAAAGACTCTCAACCCTCACTGAAGCTTATGAAGCAGCCAAACAAGCAGGCCTACACAGCACAATCCAGCCACCAGTCCAAGACATGGCGACTGAAATCATGGGCCTACTCCAGCGGCAGAAAGCCAAGATCAAATACTTACTTGCCAAGAGCAAAAAGGTTTACAATTCTAACATGCTGATCACACCTTCCCACATACGTTCAGCCCTACAAAAGTGCTGCATAGTTTCCACGGAAAGGCACTCCAACCCTCTTGACTTTGACCCCTCCTACAAGAACTACTTTAGCGCCAACCCTCGTGACCAGGTCTTTGGAGCCTGCACTGATGCCCTCTCAGTGCGCTACTCTGGGTACTCCTTCTGTCATCCCCCCCATGACGATGAAATCATGCTTCAACTCCTGCGCCATGCGCTCCATTCCTCCATTCAAACCGATTCACCGGTTGCCACCTTCATACTATTGCCCCACTGGAGGGGCTCCAGCAGCAACGCCTACATGAACTGGATTAACAACTACCCAGGATACGTCAGAGTGCTCGCCAAATTCCATGCAAGATGCATTAAGTTTGAACTCCCCCAATACTGGTTCAAAGCCACACCCAACCCCACCCATCCTACCTACCCCACACAGCTCATTGTTGTCTGGAGCCAACAAGCAAGGGAGGCCTTACAAAATGTCAATAAGAGCTGGTTTGAACACCTTCAGCACAGCATCCCTGAAGCCCAATGGCTACCTCTTTCTCGCCCTGCCCCCCCTAGGAACCTGAGATCCAACCAACGCCTGACATCAAACAAATGGAGAAAAAAGTTCCTGTCCCTTTCCCTCGAGGTACCCCTAGAATGATCACACAAGCACGCACAGGCCGTAGCAGATCACCACCACACACACACACACACACACAAAATACCACCTTCACACCCAAAATTCAGTGTTGGAAAGACATCACTTACACAGATGGCAGCGTCATGAAAACCAAGGATAGCTCCCCACCACTAGTTGGCTCAGGCGTCTAAAAACCAAACAAAGAGGGCGACCACCCCTCACCACAAATACAACTGTACATCAAACCCAATGGCCGTGGCCCAACTAACGCAGTCAACAGAGCAGAACTGGCTGGCATCCTTGTTGCGCTCCAACAGGGCCACACAATCATAGCCACTGACAGTGCGTCCTGTTTGTCCCAAATCTACAGTCAGGTTCTCAATCCAATGCGCATGCGGACCCACCTACATGCAGAGCTCATTCAAGCTATTTCAACCATCATAGAGCACTCACCACATTAGCTAAACTTCTACAAAGTCAAAGCCCACTCAGGCGTCATTGGCAATGAGGGAGCTGATGCTTGCGCCCAAACTGCGGCTATTATGGATAACACAGATATCTCATTGCCTGATGCCAAGGACCCTTTCCACAACTCCTTTTGGCTATCCGCCAAACCTCCCCGAGGGCACTCCCATAATCCCACACCCCTTTACCTCACCAACTTGAAAGACAAGCTCAAAGCCCATATGCAGAACAAACACAAGCTTGGCTCTGCCAATGTATCCAGTTGCTATTACACAGGCTGGCAGCAACTCATGCAACCACCATCTCATAACAGCAATACCAACACAGGCTTACCTAAGCTATCCCCCAAACTTGCTAACCAAAAATAGCAATTCCTTTTGGAGCAACCCTAAGGTTACCCTTAAGCAACAAATAAATCTTCTCAATTACCGCACTGGCACAATTTACACCCAGAAGCACGCTGTCAGGTTTAATCACACCTCTGGCTCTGCCAACTGCCGATTATGCGGCAATATGGATAGCATCAATCACATTGTCCTCGGATGTTCACACCCAACATGCCAAGGGATGTTTATAAACAGACACAACACTGCCCTCAGTCTCTGTTGTGAAGCCCTGAGCAAAGGTGCACATAGCTCAATCCTTGTTGCCATGGACGCTTGCTGTATAAAAAAAACTCGAAGAACAGGGCATTGAAGTCCCTGGAAACATCTCCAGGGACATTTCTGACTGGGCTTTTTCCAATGGTTCTGGCCTCTCTGCCCGGCACCAAAGCCGTCCTGATGCTGTCTTTGTGCGCCCTATCCCAGGGAGAGCAACCCATCTTAACCCTAGGATGATACCTGCCCACGACAGAGATCTTCACCTTGTGGAACTTAAATTTTGCCCTGACACTAACCCCTTACCCAGCCTACGAACAGCTGCTGACCAGCATGCTGGTACCATTTCCAGACTTCGCACCTGTAGTCTCAGAAACCCAAACAGAATTAATAAGGTGACCTTGCACACCATCTTACTTGGTGTAGCAGGTACTTTCTATAATGACTACACCATCACTCCCCTGGTTGAGCTGGGTCTTACCAGACATAGCGCAGAAAATTAGCCTCTCAATTAACTAGGCGTGCTATTGACAATTGCAATACTTCTCGCAGCCATGTTTTGGGGCCGGGTGCCTCAAATAACCCTCCAGATCCCCACTTATATTTTTGATCCATCTTGGTGGTGGAGGGGACTCACGGCTCTTCTGAGCCAATGTGTCTCGTTTTTCTTAATTGATGTAGGGAGAGTTTCCTCTGCCTACGTAGTTTTTCTTTTCTTTCTAGGTTGCCATGCACTCCAATAATTAACAAAAATTATAAACACCATGCACTCATTATACTTGCAGGGTTCTTCTGGCAGGGGCATCACTGGGGGCGAGGCAGTTCAGAGCAGGAAGAGGAGAGTCTACGCCCGCAGGCGCATGGCTGACAGCAACCCGCCTGACCCTCATTAGTTATTCCCCATCGGTTCATAGCTTGGTTTAGGCTGGACCTGTGAACCTCCTCGGTGAGGCCCTAGCTAGCTTGCTAGTTAGGGGACCTTTCCTTAATGCACGCAGCTGGACCTGGCTTGCGTAGACTTTTCTTTTCTTTTGGTTTGTGAGTTGCTAATGAGAGAAGATATTATTTTAAGAACATCCCCTTGAATATGTTGTTTGTGCTTCTCAGGATAAATAAGCTGTTTACGTATTTGATGAAGAGAGGTAAGACTGTCTGAAGCAATGTGTGAATAAGAGTGCGCGATGTCAGTAGCGGTATGGTGGCAGAAGTACAATACGGTATGGTGGCATAAGTAGGGTATGGACTGAGATGATGTGTTCCGCATATCCATGAAAGGGCTGTGCAGTGGTGCGGATGACTGTATGGCCCAGAGTATTGACATGTATCTGCGGCGGGTGCTGTTAGGTTCAGTTAGAGTTTGCATCTGTACTTGCAAGGCCAATTGGTTGCAGCATGAGTTTGGTCTGGTCTGGACATCTCCCCTTGTGTGTAGCAGTAACCTGACGGTATCCAGGTGGTGCTGATATGCTGGTTCTGTGGAAAGGTGCGCGTTGTGTACGTATGGGAGGACAAGCTGTGTGCATTGGACTGAGTTTTGCTGGTCGAAGGAACTCGTGAGGTGAAAAGCAGCATGTTTTTTTGGGTGCCTTGAGGTTTTGATAGGTCACACTTCATCAGATGTGTGCATGAGTTGGATATGACAATATTCCTTTGCAGGAAGGATGCGCAAGGTTGTGTAGATTGTTGAGGATATCTGTAGCTTCTTATTGCGCAACAGTAGCCAACTTCTGGAATGCATGGTACAGTCAGCCGACAAGTGGCACACTGGGAAGGAAACGCACAGCAGCTTTGTTATAGAGATTTTGTGGAAGAGGAAGCTTGTGAAAGCCCTGTGCAGATGTGCTGCCTTTAAATAGGCTTTGGAAGGCATGTGTAAATGCTGAGTGCCGAGACTTTAGGCGGAAACATTACAAGTTGCCTGTGGTGTTGCTTTGTTTGAAGCGGCTTAAATTTTCATGGTCCGAGTATAGGGTAGGGTTACTGGTATGTTAAGAACTATGCACGATGGGAAATAATAGGCCAATGCAAGGTATGAATACGTCATTGCGTTGGATTAAGTGGAGTTCTTTTGCCTTCTTTGCTGGAAGAGGGTATCCACCAGCTCTCGGAAGGAAATATTTCTGGGTACTTGTCCTTCACAGAAAATAGATTAATGGATCAATTGCTTCGTTAATCATTCAATTGCTGTTGTCAACTGATAGCCAGGATGGACTGGATTGCCTGTACGTGACACACAGGGCGGCTTGGTGTAATTACAAGGGGGCCAATGGAGTCCAACCAACAATCATAAACAGTGTGACCTTGTCCTTGCAGCTTGTTGACGGAGAAAGAAAATGAAAAGGAAACCACGTTGATGTAAAGAAAAGAAAAGAAAAAGAAAAACTACGTAGGCAGAGGAAGCTCTCCCTACATCAATTAAGGAAAAGGAGACACATTGGCTCAAAAGAGCCGTGAGTCCCCTCCACCACGAAGCTACAAAAATAATATCCTAATGTGGATCTGGAGGGCTATTGGAAGCACCCGGCTCCATAACCTGGCTGCAAGAAGAATTCTTGTTTTCAATAGCACGCCTAGTGGTAACAAGCTTCTTAGCATACATGACAGACGTTGATGGAGTCATCTGCTAGGCTTTGCACAACTCAACCTTTTGTGTGCTGCTTGCTTGAGGTCTGGAACACAGTTTGATCAAGTTCATGGAGACTGGTTCATTTCTTTTGGAGGTTGGTTCATTTCGCTTTCCCAGCACACTTCACAGTCGTCATTGGAGTTTTTTCATTTGGACCTCTTTGTTCATCTGAACTGCAAGGACGCAGTCATGTCCTTGCAGGAAGAGGCCAAACTGTTGTAAAGCCAAACTAGCTGGAGCAGTATATTTGTTACATGCATTTGAGACGGAACGCAAGAGTGCTCATGGAGAGAGCCAAGACATTTCCATTGCAATGCCGTCGTCACAGTTGAGTCTCTACATTTTTGCGCACACTTCTACAAGGATACAAGTATCCCAAGACGCTGCACCTGGTTTGGTGTTGTGCTTTTTCTAGGATTCCCTGAAAGGAGAGAACAACTACGTAAGCAGAGAAGACTCTCCCTACATCAATTAAGGAAAAGGAGACGCATTGGCTCCGAAGAGCCATGAGTCCCCTCCACCACAAAGTTTTAGAACAAGAAGTGTTAATGGGGGTCTGAAGGGTTACTGGAAGCACCCGGCTCCAGAACCTGGCTGTGAGAAGTGTTTTTGTTCTCAATAGCACGCCTAGTGGTAACATGCTTATGAGCATACTTAACAGAATGGGCATGCAGATTGCGAGCAAGTTTCAAGGCACGCTGTTGGTCAAGTCCCAGTTGTTAAAAATGGTTCAGGGTATGCTCTCTATAGCAGCTCCCACCAACACCCAGAAGGATGGTGTGAAGAGTCACTACTTTAGCATTAATAAGTTTGCAGAGGTCTGCGTGTTGCCGCTGTGCCGCCTCCAAATGTTGTCCAGGCCTCGTATCTTCGCAGTACTTGATCTCAATCAAGTGCACGTGCCGCTGGTTTGCATCTAGTTGGTGAGGCTGTCTCTGCTGCGTAACGCAAAGTGTGAAGAGGAGGAAGGAAAAGAGAAAGAAGTGGGTTTGGCTTGATAAGGAGTAATCAGTATAGCATCTGGACGACTAGATTTGAGTCTAGATCTCTTAGGAAAATTACGTAGGAAGAGGTAAGGGTGTAAAATTCTGTTAGATGCATGTGCAGGGATTTGGAGGTTGCATCATTTCCTATGTCTGTATTAACCAAGCCTGCTCCCCAAGGGCTTTTGATAAGAGTTTTGTTGATCATTCTTCCAGCAATATTGTGGCATTCAGTTTTCATGCTGGAGATGACTTGATCTTGGCAGCTTGAGAGCATGTGGAGAGCGCTGACTAATTGGTCTCCTTTTCCTTAATTGATGTAGGGAGAGTCTCCTCTGCTTACGTAGTTTTTCTTCAATTGGTGACAGCCTGGGAGAGGGCATAAGGGTTACAAGGGTTACAAGGGAAAAAAGGCCTCAGTCAAGACGTTTGACTGCTAGCCTGTTCATAAATACACATGAGGTCATGAAGAAAAAAAGGAAGTTTGTTGTTATCCTGGTTGAGAAAAAAATTGATATCCTGGGAATTCACATGGTGAATGTGGTGCCTAGACAGGGCATCCTGTGGGAGACGTGGAGGTGTAGGAAAGAGAAGTTGTGCTCAAAAAGTGAAGCATACTTTCGACAGAGAGAGCAGACCTGGGGATTGGAGCACCTGAACAACACATGTCTTTCATCTTGTATATCATCAGAATCACAGATATCACAGACCGGAGAAGTACTATTGGACCAGGAGAGGGCATAATGGGTCAGTAAACCTCTTGAAGCGAACTGCATGTTTTTGGTTATAGAGGGTGCCTGTGCGATATTGTAAGATGGTGCGTTTCATAGTTGAGGATATATGGGGCATGTTTCTAAAGGCATTGCTGATTTTCTTGTTAAGATGAGTAGTAGAAGTAAGCTCTGATAGTAAGAGTAGTAGCCTGTTTTGGGGTTGGCATATCCAAGTCTGTGTTTTGCATGCATGTGAGACTTGAGAGCATTTTGAAGATTGGGGAGGTAGGTGATTTTAGGATTGGGTGCCCCAAGTGCTTGATGCTCCTTCAAGGTTGCATTCAATCCAAGGCTCCATCTCATGTTCTTCAGTTCCTTATTCATTTATTTATTTATTCCTCTTCTAGAGCCTTGGGCCTGACTACGCTTATTGAGAGAGATTTTCTTGAGCTGCCACGCAGCACCTGAGAGAGCCAAACGTAATTAACCCTAGTGTACTTGTTGGCGCTACCGTGTTGAGGCCCAGGAGTTGTGAACAATAACTTTATGCGGCTTGATGCCCTCTTGTTTTAAACCTGGTCTTGTTGCTCTCCCTTATGCTAATCCAGAGTGCTCATTTGTTTCCCTGACTCCAATATCTCTAGATGCCTTATCAGCCTGATGTTGTCTGAACGCATTCTCCTCATGAAACTTTCTACCCCCTGTCCTTGCTCATGCTTGATGCTTGCTAGACCTGGCTTTCGGTTCCCCCTTATTCCTGGAACGCTGCATTGTTATAATTGTATTACTTATATGTTTTAACCTAGGGACTTCTTTGTGTTGTAGCCTAGCAGTCATGTATTTTGGCTGATGGCTTCTAAATGTAGATCCCTGTAACCTAATAGTCTGTTAAAAAGTGCGAACCTTGCCTGTGAGCTTGAGTTTGGGCTTTTATTATCAAATATCAAATCTCCATGCAAAACCTTCCTAAGGTCTCGCTCGACCTTGCCAGCAGCAACGACCGCAGAATGTAACACTCTAACACCATAACACAATGTGTCACTTATTAAATTGATGAAGGATTTTGCTTTTTCTGCCATTTATTTCTTTATATACCAAACCTGTTCTCTGTACATGTGGGTGGGCCTTACATCTTGGCAGGCAATTTTGGAGGGGGTGCAGGCTCAACTCCTGTAGCCACATTCTCTCCAGGTCACTGTGAATGCCTATGCCAATTTATTAAGAAAACAGGGCAGCCTCCATTCTGTCAAATTTTAGGAATTAGGAAGAGAGTCAACAATGAAGGGTGGTGTTGAAAAACACCGTTTGCTTGTTATGGATGCACAAGTGCAGTCAGGCTGCCTCTGTCACAGCCCTGGCTGTCCCAGCATGCCCCCAAAGATCTGATTAGGCTGAGGCGCTCTCCTTCTTGGCGGTCTTCTTGGGCAGCAGCATGGAGTGCACGTTGGGCAGCACACCGCCCGAGGAGATTGTGACACCGCCCAGCAGCTTGGACAGCTCCTCGTCGTTACGCACGGCCAGCTGGATGTGGCGGGGCACGATGCGGTTCTTCTTGTTGTCCTTGGCAGCGTTGCCAGCCAGCTCCAGCACCTCAGCGCACAGGTACTCCAGCACTGCGGCCAGGTACACGGGGGCGCCTGCGCCGATGCGCTCCGCGTACTTGCCCTTCTTCAGATAGCGCGCGATGCGGCCCACGGGGAAGGACAGGCCGGCCTTGGCGGACCGGGACATGGCCTTCTTGCCGGAGGAGCCCTTTCCGCGCCCAGCGCTGCCTGTCTTGCCTGCCATTGCTGTTAATATGTTCGTAAGGTGAGTGTACTCAAAAAATGTGACTAACCTACATCTGGGAGGCTGGAGTTTCTTGTAGGAAGCAGTCAAAGCAGGCAGGATCAGCAGGACCGCAACTCCAGCGTTGACTGCCTCCTGTACTGGTCCTGCTGAGCTTGGGTGTGCCATGCAGGCCATACTTCACCCCCTGCAGCGTTTGAACATCTACTTCAACACACCTTTTACTCAACCTTTTCAACAGACAAAGGACCAATCATGGCACCCAAGGCCGCTGAGAAGGCTCCCGCCAAGAAGGCCGCCCCCGCCAAGGCCGGGCCCGACGGCAAGAAGAAGAAGAAGGTGGCTAAGGTGGAGAGCTACAAGCTGTACATCTACAAGGTGCTGAAGCAGGTGCACCCTGACACCGGCATCTCCTCCAAGGCCATCTCCATCCTCAACTCCTTCGTCAACGACATCTTTGACAAGATTGGCACGGAGGCCTCCCGCCTGGCGCGCTACAACAAGAAGCCCACCGTGACCAGCCGCGAGATCCAGACCGCCGTGCGCCTGGTGCTGCCCGGCGAGCTGGCCAAGCACGCCGTGTCCGAGGGTACCAAGTCTGTCACCAAGTTCACCAGCGCCTAGACAGCCAAGCCCCACATCCACACAGCTGGTGTGCGCTGCCCCTCAGGGAGCGGTAGGGCATCATCAGCAACAGCAAACGGTGTTTTTCAACACCACCTCAACCCGTTGCCTGCCTGCAACTATTGGAGCGTTGGTAGATGCATGCACACACTTGCACATAAGGGAATTTTGCATCAGCTGAGCTGCCATTGTAGGCAGATGTAAACAAGGGTGTAGGCAGGTACATAAAGAAAATAAAAAGGAAAAGAAACTATGTAAAGACAAGGGGGCCGTTGCAAGCAATGCGGAAAATTGGAGAAGCCCCTGTGTGTGTGTGTGTGTGTGTGTGTGCATGCCCACGCTTGTACTTAACAGGGAATTTTGCATCAGCTAAGCTGCCCTTGTAGGCAGGTACAGCTATGTAAAGAGAAGAAAAACAACGTAGGCAGAGGAAAGTCTCCCTAAAGAAAAGAGAAGTCTATGCCAGCCAAGAGGCCGCGTGCATTAAGGAGAGGTTCTCTGACTAGCAAGCTAGAAAGGGTCTCACCAAAGGGCCCTCAAGCCTAAACAAGACTAAGCAAGCCTAGGAGAAAGCCAGAAACAAGAGCTAATGAGGATCTGGAGGGTTGGCTGCCATGCTCCTGGACGCCCGGACTCTTCTTCTCCTGCTCTCCTCTGCCGCGCAACCAGCAAACCCTCCCCCAGAAGTTCCCTGAAAATGAAATGCATGTCTGGTGTTGATAATAATTGTTAATCTTTGGATAGCATGGCAACTCAGTTTGGATGCTAATGATTTAGCCTTCTGCCTGATTAAACCCAAGTCGATAAGAGTCTCTCCCTACATCAATTAAGGAAAAGGAGCCACATTGGCTCAAAAGAGCCGTGAGTCCCCTCCACCACGGAGCTACAAAAAGAATATACTAATGGGGATCTGGAGGGTTATCGCAAGCACCCGGCTCCATAACCTGGCTGCAAGAAGTATTCTTGTTTTCAATAGCACGTCTAGTGTTAACAAGCTTGTTAGCATACATGACAGAACGGGCATGAAAAACTGAATCAGGGCATGGACGGATTCAAGTTTGACCCTACCAACCTTCTGAACCAGCAACACACGTACAAAGAAAAGAAAAGAAAAGTCTACGCAAGCCAAAGGCCGCGTGCATTTAGGGAAGAACCCCTAACAAAAGTTAGAGGCCTCACCAGGAGGCCCTCCACCTAAACTAGACAAAACTAGCCTAGGAGAGAGCAAGAGACAGAACTAATGGGGATCCGGGGGATTGCTTGCCATGCCACACACATACATATATGAGAAGATTAAGGCAATCATCCCACCTCCTGAGCACCTCGATATCAATATGGATGGAAGGAATACCGGCGTCAGGGAGAGGGAGGAAGAACGACCGGGAGGGGCACACAAAATGCTGCGCACCACCACCACCACCAACAACAACAATGGGAACCCAGGCCCCAGACGTGTGAATCAGAGCTGAAGGGGTGGTCGGTCAAGGCTTGACTTGCTATCAGTAAACTGTGATGGTATTCCAGCGACTGAAGAGGACATGAAGCATGAGGAACTTTGGCTGCAGATTTCAAAACACCACATAATAATTTTGACAGAGACTAGAACCAACGAGACTCAGAGGCTCCTCCAATACCTTCCTGAACACACACTCATTGGACAGACACACATTCCTACTGGTTATCAAGGATTAAAAGGGTATGGAGTTGCTGTTCTTGCTTCAAATCAAGTGGCTGAATTTTGTTCACTACAAAAAAAACTATTCAAAACATACAAGGCCTCTGGATCAGATGTGATAAAATACTCTTTGACTTGGAGGAAGATGTCCTGATGTGTGCCACCTACCTAAACCCTCAAAGCAGCACTAGGCCTGCTCAGGAAATTGACAATCTTTTTTACACGCTGGGTGAGGAGATTTTGTTAGCTAAAACAGTGACACCACATGTCATCATTTGTGGGGACTTAAATGCCCACATAGGGTGCTTAAATGAAATTGCGGACGCGCACTATGATTTGCTTGCAACTTACCCACAACTTACTGGAAACAGATCCACACAATGCCCACACATTAATAGGGCTGGAAAATGCCTTGTGGATGTGGCATCTAACCTGAATTGCATCATTACTACTGGGAGAGCGCCTGGAGATTCGGGACAACCTTCCTTTATAGGCTACAACAAAACACGCAGAAGCAGACCAGACCACCTTATAGTTTCCAAATGCCTGTACTCGTTCATAGAGCAAGTGACACTCACCGAGCCTATCTGTCTAGACTACTGCTTTCATACAATCACCTTTAGCACCCCTGACACACATACAACGCACATTGACAAACGATTCCATTCCATTGACAGTGAGACATTACAGGACTTTCCTGAGAGGTATCTATTTCGATGGAGGGCTGATAAAGCATAAGCTTATGCTGCACACATTGAAGGGGATGAGAGTAGCAGGGAGGCTTTTGAATCCGCTGTCACAGATCAGGATGCTGAAAGAGCATGTACCTGCCTGAAGTCTTGGATTTTTAATGCTGCCAGACACCCGGATGTTGGTATGATTGCCCTTAGACCTCGCTCTCAGCAAATGGTGCGCAACAGAAATCACAAACGGCCTGAGTGGTTCAATTATGTGTGTGCAGCCAGAAAGAAGGCCTTTTCAATTGCATTGAAGACTGGGCAAGCCAGGCACACTTGTGAGCAACTACACAGAGAGTACAGAGCTGTTCTGCAGCGTGCTAAGCGACGATATACCCGCACTCGAGCTGTAGATTTCATGTGCAAGTTATTCCAAAAAGATCCGGCTGTACACAAAATTCTGAAGAAGCCTGTGAGCTCCCATGCCACTCCTATTTCTGAGCAGGCCTGGCAGGAGCATATCAACAACCTATTTAACCATCCTTCTCCTTCCAATAATGACACTCATGGCTTGCATGATGAAGCATTAAGGGGCACAGGCCCGCTCCCTTTCAATCTGCCTGGGGAAGCTGAGCTAACCTCCCTTGTCTCTAAGCACATTTCCAACATGAGCAGTTCCTCTTCACCTGGCTTTGACACAGTCCTACCTTCTTTCATAAAACATGCGTGCAAACTTGTCCCTAGACGTCATGGCAGAGGTCTTGAACATCACAATGTGCTGGCTCCATACATTTCACAACTCTTCACGCTTATGCTCAAAACTGCTCGCACCCCCTCATCATGGAAAGCTGCCAAACTTGCTCCAATATTCAAAAAGGGCGCTGTGACACATCCTTCAAACTACCGGATGCTTGCAGTCAGTAACACACTATACCGCCTGTACACAAATGTCCTCCGCTCCATGGTTCAAGACTGGTGTGCAAAATACAACATTACTCCTGACAGTCAATTTGGCTTTTTTCCAGGCCGCAACACCTTACAGCCACTTTTTATTTTGAGCACCTGAAGCATGCAGCTCGGATACTTCAACCTCAAGGCTCCCCACGTTTATATGCCACCCTAATTGATTTCAAACAGGCATATGACTCAATACCCAGAGACAGATTATGGGAACACTTACACAAATGCCAGATGCCCAGCCAGCTTCTCTCCATCATTAAAGACCTCTACCGAGATGACAAATACATCCTTATTGACGGAGATAAACGGGCAATTGTCCAGCCAACGCATGGAGTTAAACAAGGGTGCCCACTGTCACCACTCCTATTCTCAATCTACGTTAATGACATTGGCTGCATCACAAATGGGGAAACAGGCGCGGTGACAGGCTTACCAAATTTTCATGTTTCTCATATGCTTTATGCAGATGACCTCGCTTTGACTGCAAACAACCACACCCGCATGCAAGCCATGTTAAACAAGTTGCAGGGTTATGCAACCAGAAAATGCCTGACGGTCAACACAAAAAAGTCTGAGGTCGTCTGCTTCAATTCCAGAGCTCACACTCTTCCCCAACTGTTGTATGATGGTGAAAACCTGCCCTACACTGGTTCTTTTAAATATCTGGGTATGGTCTGTGACAAACGTCTCAACCTTTCCACTGCTGATGAGGCTGCTCTGAAAGCATGCATGGCGGGGACTTATCGTGTCAAAACCTTTGCTCACGACCACAACCTTACAAATCGGCTGCATGCGCTCATCTGGCTCCGAGCGCCAAGAGTCTTGAAAACGTATGCTATCCCAGCAGGAATGTATGCTAGCCAGATTTGGGCCACTCCTTACTTACGGCAGGGCGCAGAAATGGACAACCTGTTGCAGAAGTGGATCCTGAACGTTTTGCGCATTCTTCTTGGAGTGAAATCCACAGCACCATCTTGGAGCATTTTACGAGAATGTGGCATTGAACCTTTTCAATTCAATTGGTTTCGTGCCACTATGCGCTTCTACAACTCGCTTACTAAGTGCAACAGTCTCCTCAAAAAGGTTCTCCATGCTGACATCAGCCTTAGCTCCATGACTGATTCTTGTTGGACGTCCCACCTCTTATCTGCGCTGGATGGTTTGGCTCACTCGGATCTGATGAAACGTCAAATTATGGCTTGTGACCCTGTGAACCTTCGTAGTGTGTGTGGTACTGCTTCTGTTGGGGTGAGGGATCATTGCTCATGTCCTTTCTCTTGGCTGATTAGATTCTCCATGCGTCTATATGCGTGACGTTAATTAATTATAATGTCATTTTAGTAGACAGTATTAATGGCGTGGTTGGCTGTGGCTTCCTGAGCCAGCTTTTTCACCATATTTTCTTTGTACCTCCAGACGTTGTTTCCTTGCCAATTTGAAGCTTGAGGGTTGATGGTAGGGGTCTGAAGTTCTGTCTCTACATGAAGCTAATTTTTCTTCTTTCTGTTTTGACTCTGGGTACTGTGCTGTGTATTCGAGCTGTTCGGGGTGTTGGGGTGGGTATGAGGAATTGAAGGCACGCCATTTTGTTGATTGACACTAGATCCCTGAGTGCCCTGGCTCAAGTGTTGCTGTAAGTGTCTAGATTCTTGTTTCTTAGCTAAGCGCGTGCGTTTGCTGGGAGGCCCATCCCCAGGGTCTTCACTGTGTGGACTAGGCTGGCAAGCCTGAATGGTGGGAGAGTTGTCAGGAGGGGAACTGCCAGCATTTGTGGTCTCTTAATTGACATTTTGCGTGGGTGGCAGGATATTGGATGGAATGGTGATGTGAGCTGGATGAGCGGGGGAGTGATGGCTGGACCTGCACTGGGAGCGTGTCCTTTTACTGGGTGGCTGATCCATGGGGGTAGTCACAATAGCAGGTATCACCTCCTGTGTAAGGGGGCAGATTTGCTGTGTAGCTGGCATGTTAATGGGTTGGTTAGTGTTTTGTGACACAGGATGGGTCGGGTGTGCTCTGTTTGTACTCGAAGGACATGTTGTAGGAGTTAGACGATAATTGGGCGTCCTTAGGAGGCGACGCCCAGTAATCTCATGTCTGTAGTGCGTTGTGGAGGGAGGTTGTGGTGTGGGTACCTCCTGTGCTGGGCAGTTATTGTTCTTTTGAGGTTCAGTATGAGTGCTTATGGAGGGGTTAAGCTCTTCATTGAGTTTGGTATCAATGAGGCCACTAATGTGGGTGTTGTTGATGCGGCGGTGCACTGCAGGGACATTGGCTTCTGTATTCTTGTGGGCGAGGATTTTTTGAATTACTTTAGTGTTGAGCTCTTCAGCTGGGGGCAGGTTGACAAGAGCTGCTAGTTTGTTGAGTGCTATTTTATATTTGTTGTACATCCCTACATCAATTAAAGGGGAAATTTTACTTCACATAGAGAAAGAGCTCACCTCTCTTGTCATCAACCCCCTCAGCTCCGCGCGAGTCGCTATGCCAAGCCTCTGAGGTCTGGAATTATAAGAAAACCTCAGTCCACAAGCTTACAAAAGCAATATCAGCTAGCCATGCTATCAATGCTATATATAACTATGATTTTGACATAACCCATATAGATGGTTGGAGAAAATGCACGGTTAATAAAAGACGGAAGGAGGAGCCTCATTCACCACCAAGTGCAATACCACACCCATTTTGCCCCAATGATGTTGAGAAGTGGGCCCTGCCTTTCTTCAAGAAAGCTGGCTTTCAGCCTGCGACTACCTCAGCTGCTGCTCGCACTGATATTGAGTGTGCTTGCTGCCAAATATGCAATTACCTGCAAGTCATCAAGGTCAGTTGCGAAGCCCACTTAGGGTCATGAGCTTGGTGAAACCAGGTGTCGGATTTTTCAATGCACCAACACGTTCCAGTTGGTCCTGCTGATCAAATTCCTGTGAACAAATTTTTTGTCACCTGTCCTGCTCCCTTCCCGCTGCGGGGCCCAAAAGAACTGCTTACCAGCAGTGATTGGAACAGCTTGCAAGGCAGAATAAAGCCTTACAGCAAGGTAGCGTCTGGGATGGTCTTAACCCTGAGTAATGAGAGGACAGGAGGCTCTTTCAAATTGAAGCCCCTTTGGTCCTGCCGATCCGCAAGCACACTTGCATTCGCTTAGGAGGACATCAAAATTGAAAACTGCACCAACCCTAAAAATCAAGAACATTTCGGAAGCACCCCACCCCCAGACTTCCTCAGTCAACGCACCCAACATGTCTGACGAGCCTGTCCCCGTCGCTGCCCCCCCTGCCCCCCCATCCTCCGGCAAGAAGAAGGCCGCAGCGCCCAAAAAGGCAGCAGCACCCAAGAAGGCAGCAGGAGCCAGCAAGCCCAAGAAGGCAGCACCCAAGCACCCCAAGTTTGCCGACATGATTGCGGACGCCATCGCCACGCTGAAGGAGCGCAGCGGCAGCAGCGTGCCCGCCCTCAGGAAGGCCATCGCGTCCAAGCACGGCAAGGAGCTGCCCGCCAACTGGGAGAAGATGCTGTCCCTGTCCCTGAAGCGTTTGACCGCTGCAGGCAAGCTCACCAAGGTCAAGGCCAGCTACAAGCTGGGCGAGGAGCTGAAGAAGAAGAAGCAGCCCGCTGCGCCCAAGAAGAAGGCAGCCTCGGCCACGCCCAAGAAGGCAGCAGCTCCCAAGAAGCCCAAGGCCACACCCAAAAAGGCAGCAGCTCCCAAGAAGCCCAAGGCCACACCCAAGAAAGCAGCAGCCCCCAAGAAGCCCAAGACAGCGTCTAAGAAGGCAGCCGCTCCCAAGAAGCCCAAGACAGCGCCCAAGAAGCCCACAGGCGTGAAGAAACCCAAGGCCAGTGCCCCCAAGAAGGCTGCAGCTGCCAAGAAGTAAGCAGTCAACCCTTGCTTCCTTCTGCCTTCTGCCTCCACAATCAAACGGTGTTTTTCAACACCACCTCACACTGTTCACAGACCACATTCAATGTGACATCGTCTAGATTCACACGTCTTTGCAATCCTCTTAAGAAGTAATTATGCAGTGAGTGAGCACTACTTAGAATTAGGCAATCCTCCTTATAAGTAATTATGCACCATGTGAGAGCAAACCTTACATCAATACAGGAGAAGGAGACGCATGGCCTTAGAATGAAAAAAGAAAAAAACTATGCAGATGTTGAGAAGTCACTCCCCCCTGACACACATAACTGTTCACACAAGTGCCCTCAGGCTAGGGCAGCTTTCATACCTGCCAACTACAGAAATATCTTCACACCTAAGATCAAAGACTGGAAAGAAATCTCCTACACTGATGGCAGTGTAATCAAACGCAAAGATGATGACTCCCCACCACTTTCTGGTTCAGGTGTTTACAAACCGGGAAGGGACACTTGTCCACCCTCCCAACACTTGCAGCTGCAAATAATACCCAATGGCCGTGGACCTACAAATACCATCAACAGAGCAGAACTTGCAGGTATTCCTGTGGCACTCCAACAAGGGCAAACTGACATTGCCTCTGATAGTGCATCCTGCCTTTCCCAGATTTCTAAACAAACTCTCAATCCAATGCGCATGAGTAGTGGTGTTCAGGTCCCGAGGCGACTTTCACCAAATGAGTACAAAATTTGACAACAGGTGTACATTTGGTAAACATTAAGGGCTGCATACTTGGATTTTTAAAAATTGGCCCAGGGGGTGATCTGAGTGCCCCAGAAATTGATATCACACCCCAGATCGCACTCCTCCTGCAATAGCAGACCTGGAACTGGTCCAATCGTGACAGCTATTGCACTAGTGGGTGAGTGAGATCAAAGCCTATGTATTGATGTGCTAATCTGGGAAAACTGGTGCCAAATAGGCTGACTGCGCCTGGAAATGTCAAAATTTTAGTCATTTTTGGCCAATGCCACACACAAGAAGCCCCAGAAAAGACGGGCAAACCAATTACCAGATCAGTAAATTGGCATAGCTGCTTTTAATATTATAATAAGGGTAGCAGGAGAAAAACAGGATGAAAATGTGGCCTTCGGGGCTAATGCTTGCCAGAAACGTGGTAAAAAATGCCAAAAAATGCACGTTTGAGCCCACCCCTGACCAACCATGCAATATTTTTTGGTCATTTCTGTTGCAAACCTATTCTTATGTCACAAGGTATCCAATGGTGTGCTGCTTGACCGAAACGGATAACTTTCAGAATGACCCCCTTTTTGGGGTGCTCATTTGCCTAAGTGCTGACACTGAAAATGGGTTTTGGTGCATAAGGGGCCCTCAGGGTGGTTGTTTCGGCACGAAACTCGGCGTGGGGGTCCAGAATGGTGTTATGAAGGGGCTGTGCGTGGGAAACTGGGAACGCGCAGGTGCGTGGGTGACCTGCTGGGGGAAACATGCCCATTTTTAGGGGTAAATGCATGTAGGGGGTGGTAGCATGCTGAAGGTGTGTTCCAAGCCCTGCCAAAGCGAAAATCTGGCCATACCTTCATATGATAGATGTTCAACTAGGAGGAGTAGCATCAGCCGATGCTAGGCGATGCAGCAGGCCCGGTTAAAAACGTAAGAGCCATTTACATGCCCTTGTTTGGGCACACCACCATGCGCAGCTCCCTTGCCCTTGCATGCCACCCCCTGAAAACCTTCCCAGACCTCACAGGTACCCAAAGCAGCCCTGCTACACAGGGCCTGCAAGGTTTGGGGCAGCGCATGGTCAGCTGTCCAGCGTTTTGCATTTTGGTGATGGGGCATGCAGGGGGTGTGTCAGGTGGCCTGCAGTGGTGCTCCCAAGCTCCAAATGCATGCATTTTGACCTTATTGACTCTTGCTGATGCTCCTCGAGTGCTGGAGTGCACTGGGCAGGCCAGCTGGGGGTGCATGCGTGTGACGTACCCCTTGCCACCCACACAGCATGTCCACAGCACGCAGCTGCAGTCACCTGTGCGCAGGATGCCCTTCCTCATGCCTTGGTGCAGGTCTGGGACAGGGTGGGGCAGGCTGTCCGGGCTGCTGCTGGCTCCAGGGTGCTCCTTTCTGCTGGTCAAACCTCTGCAACAGCTGCTGTAGCTGCAGCTGTGTGGAGTCGCTGCCTCAAAATTAAGACAATGATTCATTGATTAACAAAGAGCAAACGTGTCCCAAAAGCGGCCAGTTTGGTGGCCCGTCAGGAAGGCGATGTCGCCAGACGTGTCAAATTTTCTAACGCGACAGCTGGTGCACCGGGGCTCATAAAGCGAGTGCAGACGGACTTTTTAATTTGCATTTAATGAGTTCGATGGCTCAGCTTGACCTGCCCGTGTTTTTTGGTGGGCTGGTCCAATCTATGTCTGGACACCCCCCTCCTGTATCTCCCCAGCCACTGCACCATCCAGGATTCTGAGACCAGGTTTGTCAACCAGTTTTGCACCATAAAACTGCTCATGAAGTCAAAAATGAGTTTGGAGCAACTTGGTCTGGGGGTGAACACCACTACATGAGGTATCACCTACATGCAGAGCTCATTCTTGCTATATCAACCATATTAGAGCACTCAGCTCATTATATTCATTTCTACAAAGTCAAAGCCCACTCTGGTATCATTGGCAATGAGGGGGCTGACGCCTGCGCACGGTCTGCAGCTCTCACGGCCACCACAGACGTTGAACTCCCACATGCCTGGGACCCATTCCACAATTTTTACTGGCTCTCATTGAAGACCTCACACGGACAAAATGATAGCCTGCACCGCTCCCACGCTTTCCCAACCCACTACCTCAACAACCTGACCGACAAACTTAAATTACACATGCATACAAAGCACAAGCTAGGCTCTGCTGATATCTCTGGCTACCATTACAATAGCTGGCAGAGGCTCAACCATGCCATGCAACCCACTTCCCCAATCACCACTGCCATTATAGAAGCTCACAACCCAACCTGTCAACTTGCTAACAAGGAAATCAGCAATTCCTTCTGGTCTACTCTTAAGATTACTCTTAAACAACAGATAAATGTAGTCAAATACCGCACAGGGACAGTCTACACACAAAAGCATGCCATCAGATTCAATAGGTCTTCCACCGATGGAAGATGCCCGCTGTGTGATGATATGGACAGCATTAATCATGTTGTCCTCAGATGTCCAAATCCAACTATGAGCGGTATGCACAGCAACAGACACCATGTTGGCCTTAGCTTCTGTGCTAAAGCCCTTAGCAAAGGCAGGTTTGGCTCATCCCTTATTGGTATGGATGCCTGCCGTAATGAGAGACTCTTGGATCAGGGGATACAAGTCCAAGAAAAAACCTCACGAGCCATTCCAGACTGGGTTCTTCCTAATGGTACTGGCTCCTCTGCCCGGCACCAGAGCCGCCCTGATGTTATCTTTGTGAGATCTATCCCAGGCAGACAAGCTCACCTTGATCCTTTTAAGATCCCTCCTCAAGACAGAGACATCCACCTTGTTGAACTGAAAATTTGTCCAGACACCAACCCTTTCATCACTTTAGAAACTGCAGCAACTCAACATGCTCACACTATAACCAGACTTAAAAGCCGCAGCTCAAGGAATCCTAACAGGAACAACAAAGTGACTCTACACATCATCCTGATTGGTGTGGCTGGCACTATTTACAATGAGTACACGATCAAACCTTTTGTCAATTTGGGCCTATCCAAACACAAAGCAAAATCCCTAGCTTCCAAGCTGAGCTGTCATGCCATACAGAGACTAACCGCTATCATTAACACCAGACATGCTCTTTGCTTACTGGGGGCTTCGGGGGGGGGGGGGTGCTGGGCGCGTGGAGGTGATACAAGGAGAAAGAGAGTCCGGGCGTCTCGGGGCATGGCCGACAACCCGCCCGATCCTCATTAGTTCAGTCTCTTTCCCTTTCCTAGGCTAGCTGTAGCTAGTGTAGTTCTGAGGGACCTCTGGTGGGGCCCTTGCTAGCTTGCTAGTTAAGGGACCTTTCCTTAATGCACGCGGCCTGGGGCCTGCGTAGACTTTTCTTTTCTTTTCTTTTCTTTGAGAGAAGAGAAAGTGTTGATGCTGTGGCGTAAGAATGAAAAGATAAAGAAAAACTATGTAGGCAGAGGAAACTCTCCCTACATCAATTAAGGAAAAGGAGACACATTGGCTCAAAAGAGCCGTGAGTCCCCTCCACCACGAAGCTACAAAAAGAATATACTAATCATTACTAATCATGATGGGGATCTGGAGGGTTATTGGAAGCACCCGGCTCCATAACCTGGCTGCAAGAAGTATTTTTGTTTTCAATAGCACGCCTAGTGTTAACAAGCTTGTTAGCATACATGACAGAATGGGCATGAAGTTTGCGAGCAAGTTTATTGGCGCGTTGGTGGTCAAGTCCCAGTTGTTTAAACTGGTTGAGGGTGTTGTCAGTGTAGCAGGTCCCACCAACACCTATAAGGATGGTGTGGAGAGTCACAACTTTTGCATTAATGAGTTTGCAGAGGTCTGCACGCTGCCGCTGTGCCGCCTCCAACTGCTGTCCAGGCCTCGTGTCTTCACAGTACTTGATTTCGATCAAGTGCACATGCCGCTGGTTTACATTCAGTTGGTGGGGTTGCCTCACGCAGTTGGCTGTTGTGGCCCTCAGTGTGGGGTTGTGCCTGCTGCGTAACGCATGATGGTGTGAGCAGGAAGTAGAAGGAGAAGAAGTGGGTTTGGCTTTATAGGGAGTAATCAGTATAGCATCAGGACGGCTGGAGGTGAGTCTAGATATCTCAGAAAATTGTCTTGGAAAGAGGTAAGGGGGTTTAATTCTATTTGATGCATGTGCAGGGATTTGAAGGTTGTGCTGCGCCAGCCTATCATCACTCCCTATGTCCATGTTAACCAAGCCTGTTCCCCAAGGGCTTTTGCTAATGGCTTTGATATTCATTCTTCCACCAACATTGTGGCGTTCGGTTTTCATGCTGGAGATGATATGATTTCGGCAGCCTGGAAGCATGTGGAGTGCGCTGTCTAATTGATGACAGCCTGGGAGAGGGCATAGTGGGTTAGTGGACCTTTGGAAGCGAACCACATGTTTTTGGTTATAGAGGGTGCCAGTGCAATATTGTAAGATGGTGCGCTTCATGGGTGTGGATATACATGACATGTTCCTAAAGGCATTGCTGATTTTCTTATCTACATGTGGTAACAAACTCTGATAATATGAGTAGTAGCCTGTTTTGGGGTTGGCACATCCAAGTCTGTGTTTTGTATGCATTTGAGATTTGAGTGCGTTTTGAAGATTGGGGAGGTAGGTGATTTTAGGATTCAGTGTAGGAGCTGTGAATGTGCCAGCACTGTGTTCTTTTTCCCCCTCTTTGGCTAACCAGAATAAATGAGAAAAAGGATTTCCGCCGGGGCCTGCGCTAGGGATCCCAGTATCAGCCACATTATCATAATGCTTGGCTTTCTTGATATTTTGCAATAGCATCTGCACACTCGTTACCAGCAATGCCAGCATGAGACTTTATTTTGTAGAAACAAATATTCGTTTGTAAGTTGCTAATGAGGGTAGATATGGTTTTTAGGACGTCCCCTTGAACATGTTGTTTGTGCTTCTCAGGGTAAATAAGTTGTTTACGTATTTGATGAAGAGAGAAGAGACTGTCTGAAGCAATGTGTGAATAAGAGTGCGTGATGGCAGCAGCAATTGCTGCTAATTCAGCTCGACATATGGTGTTGGTAATTCCAGCACCGTTGGGCTCGACAAAACTTCTGCTTTCAGTGACAGGGCAGTAGACGCCTGCTCCAATTTCTTGTTTGCCATTCTGGATTTGACAACTACCATCAGTGTAAGCCCATGTCCTCCAGTCAGGGACTTTGAGCTTGACGGTTGGACTAGATTGGTTAGGTACAGAAAGTTTTTCCTGTTTACTTATATGTGGATAGGTTGGGTTTCTAGATGTTTGTTGTTTGTCAGAGGGGAGGCATTGGCATTTATTGAATCCAAGCATATCAGCATGCATTGTATTGAGAGTAGAATGGTTACCTACACTGCACAGCTTCCAATTAACTCTTGGTACAGCCAAAGCCAGGCATTGCAGCCAACCTGGGTTGTGGTTGTTTGGATTGATCCTTGCAGATGCGTTCCAGGCTGCAACAATTTGTAGGTCCCATGTGTGCTGAGGAAGAGGTATTTCCTGGTTGAGGCAAGATTGTGGATCATTGTAGAAAAGGTTGGTATGAGTGATGGTTCCAAGATCACAACAGAGATGTGGATAGGCAGTGATGAGTTTGGAATAGGGGTTAGTTACCATGTGTTGTCCCCAGACAGGGAGGAACATGAAAGTAGCAGTGGCCTTTGTGTCGAGAATGGCTGAGTAGATAGCATGGCGTAAGGCCTGAGCCATAGCTTCCTCGGTGTAAATGGGATGGCAGACAGAGAAGCCTGAAAATCTGGATGAGAGGGAGTTATGATGGGCACCAAAGAGAGTGTCTCGGGGGTCAGTGCTCCAGTAGTGTTGGTATTGTGGGTTGTGGTCCAGCGGGGAGGCCATTTTCTCTTGAGTGACCAGGGCCCATTCTTGGAGGGGCAGTGTGGATGTGGGTTGGCAGGGCCCGCGAGAAGGAGTCTTTAACCTTTTTGCTAGCGTGCTTGTTTTCTAGCATAGTCTTGCGAGCAAGGAGCCCCTGCAGCTCAGATGCAAAGCTACTAGGGGCAGGTGTTATGGCTTCATGCAAGCCTGCAAGATTAGCCCTATAGAAAGCCTTGTAAAGGAGTTGAAATCGGCTAGGGTTTATCATCCCAACACAATTGCCTTGTGTGTTGTAAATGCATGCCATGTATCATACATGATGTATGCCATGCAGTGCTTTGTAAATTTCTGGGAGGAGAAGGGGAGGTGGAGCACGAGGGTGGGGGCTGTGTGATTCAGTGTCTAGTGATGCTTGAATAGGGTTTTGTTTTACTTTGTACTTGACAAGGTCAATGTCATGCAGCCAAAATTCACTGCAACCAGTGGGTTTAATGCCAACTTGTGGATTGGTGGGGTGAATATCAAAGGTGATTTATTGCGTAGTTCTGTGTCAAGTTTCTGCTGCCAGGTGTTAATAGCATAAGGCTTTTCATAACCTTGTCTTTCAAGGTTAGAGAGGGCAGAGTCTGCTGCGGGTCGGGAGAGGTCGGGTTCGCTTTGCCTGTCTTCAAATTCAAGCAGGTGCTGTTGGAATTCAGTCCAAATTTCTTAAGTTTCCTCAGGCTCCCAAGAGGGCAACCAAGTGATCTTTATGAGCTCTTCTTTAGACTGACATCCTCTGTCAATCTTCTGTGCAATGTCTAGACCTGCACAGGCGGGACAAGCCCACGTGTCAGCTTCATCTATCTCTTGTCTTTGCTTATCAGTGTAGCAACCTTGTTCTTTCATGCATTTCCAGTGGTACGTTCGTTGGCAAACATCACAAATATACATATCAAGGTAAGGAGGTTCAGAGTTAATAGGTTCATAGCCACCATGGTAATTGCATATTTGGCAGCAAGCACACTCAATATCAGTGCGAGCAGCAGTTGAGGTAGTTGCAGGCTGAAGGCCAGATTTCTTGAAATAAGGCAGGGCCCACTCCTCTATGGGGCAAATGGGTGTGGTATTGCACTTGGTGGTGGATTAGGGTTCTCCTTCCGTCTTTTTTATGAACCGTGCAGTTTCTCCAACCATCTATATGGGTCATGTCAAAGTCACGAATATATATAACATTGATGGCATGGCTAGCTGTTTTTGCTTTTGTGAGCTTCTGGACAGAGGTTTTCCTATGCTCGCAGGCCTCGGAGGCTTGGCATAGCAAGCCGATGGGGTTGATGACAGGAGGGGTGAGCTCCGTCTCTATGTGAAGTAATGTTTTCTTTTTGTTTTTGTAGTTATTGATTTGTGTATCTAGGCTGTGTGGAGTGTTTGGCCAGGTAGGAGGGTTTTGCCTGTCTGGCCAGTATCTGCCGTGTATGGGGAGTTGAGCTGTGTTGGGATGTAGTTAGCAGTGCTTTGGCTGGCATTTGCTCTTTGATAATTCTGGCTAAAGGGTTGAGTGATGGGTGTGGAAATGTGTTTCGTTATTGAGCGTGTGTGCTTGCTGGGTGGCCCTTCCGTAGGTGAATCTTGTTGAGTGGGCGTCAAGACATTAGAGCTAGCAGTATTTTGTGTTGAGGTATGAATTATTTGTGTAGGAGTGATGCTCAACCTACACTTGGAGCGAGTTCTTTTATTGGGTGGCTCTTCTGTGGGTTGTGTTTCTTTGGCGGTCATTACTTCCTGAGTAATAGGACAGATTTCTTGTATAGGAATGTTAGCTGTAGGGGTGGACAAGGTGGCTTGGTCACGTCTGAGGCGGCGTCCAGTATGTTTGTGTCTGTAGTGGGATGTGGAGCGAGGTTGTGGTGATGGCACTACTTGTGTGGGAAGGGTGCTGTTTGGTTGGGAGCCTGCAAGGAGGTAGGTATGAGTCGGGATATCTGGTTCCACATTGAGGCCATTCACATGTGTTTTTAACAAGGCGGTAGTGTGCACGAGTGTTTGCTTCAGTGTTTTTGTAGGCAATGATTTTTTGGATGGAGGATGTATTCAACTCTTCTGTCTGGGGGAGGTCAACCAGTGCTGCCAGTCCGTTGAGTGCTATTTTACATTTAATATTAACCTTGGAGTATTTGGCTTGTAGCTGAGCTACTGTGATGATGTGAGTCTTACACGGGGATGTGAGTTCATGGATTCCATTAATTCCAAGGCCCATAAGGGTTGCATTATGCAGGTTATGAGGGAGGAGAGATTGTGGGGAGGTGGTTTATGCAGGGAGAGGGAAAGAAAGAAAAGAAAAACTACGTAGGCAGAGAAACTCTCCCTACATCAATTAAGGAAAAGGAGACACATTGGCTCCAGAGAGCCGTGAGTCCCCTCCACCACAAAGTTCTAAAACAAAAAGGGTTAATGGGGGTCAGGAGGGTTACTGGAAGCACTTGGCTCCAGAACCTGGCTGTGAGAATTGCTTTTGTTCTCAATAGCACGCCTAGTGGTAACCAGTTTATGAGCATATTTAACAGAATGGGCATGCAGGCTGCGAGCAAGTTTCAAGGCACGTTGTTGGTCAAGTCCCAGTTGTTTCAACTGGTTCAGGGTATGCTCCCTATAGCAGGTCCCACCAACACCCAGAAGGATGGTGTGCAGGGTAACAGCTTTAGCAGAAATAAGTCTGCAGAGGTCTGCGTGCTGCCGCTGTGCCGCCTCCAACTGTTGTCCGGGCCTTGTATCTTCACAGTACTTGATTTCAATTAAGTGTACATGGCGCTGGTTGACATTTAATTTGTGGGGTTGTCGCAAGCGGTTAGAGCCATTGATCCTCTGTGTTGGGTGTCTGCTGCGTAACGCATAGTGTGAACAGGAGGAAGAAGGAGAAGAAGAAGTGGGTTTGGCTTGGTAAGGAGTAATCAGTATAGCATCTGGACGGCTAGATTTGAGTCTAGATCTCTTGGGAAAATTACGTGGAAAGAGGTAAGGGGGGATAATTCTATTGGATGCATGTGCAGGAATTTGGAGGTTGTGCTGCGCCAACCTATCAGGGGGCTTTATGGATGAAGTTTAAGTCCTTATTGAACACAACTTCCTCGTGTTTCATGAGGTGGAGCTTACTAGAGTGGATACTGATCAGTTGGCGGGCACGCATGCAGAAGTTGAGCTGGCGTCTTATGTGCAGATTGGTTCCTTCTCGTCTGGGAAGATAGGATGTAGATAGGAGCCTAAGGTCCGCTATTTGCTTAGTGAGGAGATTCAGGCTTATGGTGCGGTGTCTAGTTGAAAGATCCTCTAGGCTAGATGTGAGTGCAAAAGCCAGGTGTCTATGGTATTCTACACAAATTGAGGTGCGCCCTAGTCCAAAGTTATCAGAATCTTTGCCAATCATAGCTGCTGCTGTGCCGTTCCAGAGTGTTTATTTATGGCGTACAGCAACAAGCAGGTTTAGCTGGAGATTGTAGGTACTGACAGATATGATGCAGATTCTGGAGAGTCGGCTTGAATCTTGCTTACTTGGCATGCTGGATAATGCTATTGGTAATTAGGCTGAACTCGTATGCTGGACTGATGCACTTAACTGGCGTGGCACTGCTGGCTTCCTCCTCCAAGGGCTAGGTGAACTTACACATGGGCTACTTTATTAGGGGCTTGACTGGGTTTACAAAGATGATAAGAACAAGATGGTGTTACTACGAGTTCCTACGTGAAGTATAGTTATCTTAACACAGCCTCAGCTGCGTTGCCACAAGGATAAATACCACTGTCCAATTAACTCAACCAACTTGCAGTTTACTCTCGGCACTGCAGACTCTCGTCATGACACAGGCAGAAGAAACTCTCCCAAATTATTGCAGTCTGGAATGCAGCTGCAAAAGTGCACTTGAATAACCATATATGGTTAAGCAATCCTATTAACCATATATGGTTTATATCCTGCAAATCATTGCAGTCTGGAATGCAGCTGCAAGATTCCACTTAAATAACCAAAACCCTGCTTGCAAATTATTGCAGTCTGGAGTGCATCTGCAAGAGTGCACTTGAATGACCATAACCCTACCTGCAAATTATTGCAGTCTGGAGTGCAGCTGCAAGAGTCCACTTGAATAACCGAAACCCTACCTGCAAATTATTGCAGTCTGGAGTGCAGCTGCAAGAGTGCACTTGAATAACCAAAACCCTACCTGCAAAGTATTGCAGTCTGGAGTGCAGCTGCAAGAATGCACTTGAATAACCATAACCCTACCTGCAAATTATTGCAGTCTGGAGTGCAGCTGCAAGAGTCCACTTGAATAACCAAAACCCTACCTGGGTCCAAGGTTTAGCCAGGGAAGGAAAAGAAAAGGCTATGCAAGCCAGTTTCAGCTGCGTGCATTAAGGAAAGTTCCCCTAACTAGCAAGCTAGCTAGGGCCTCACCGAAGAAGTAGCCAGGGATATTCCTAAAGCAAAGTGGTTCGTTAAAAATGTGAGCAACGACGCCATCCGTAATGCAAGGCACGTTGTTATGCCTGGGAAAGGTGATGTGAAAAGCTTCCCCTGGACAAGAAGCAGATTGCCAAGGTCCCCAAAAGGCCAGCCGTAAACATATATGTTTTCAGTTATATAACTATACTTGTTCCTTTAAAGTCCAATCTAAATCTCCAGCTCAAATTTGCAGGTTGGAAGTCCTGGGCCTACACAGACGGCAGCTGCCAGGTTCAGGACGGAAAGGCAGTTTTAGGGGCAGGTGTGTACCACCCTATGAGTGACTCAAAAAATCTAGTTGAGCCTAATGGCGCTGGTATTACCAACACCATAGGAAGAGCTGAGCTAGCTGCCATTGCTGCTGCGCTCACTCACGAATATACACATGGTCACAGACATCCTCAGCTCACTTCACCAACTCAAAAAGCAAATCCTGTATCCAGAGAAGCACAGGAGACATCTTAAAAACAATTTCAAACCTTGCCCGCACCTCTCAAGGTCACATCTTTCTCTATACGGTCAAACCTCATGTTGGAATAGCTGGGAATGAATGTGCAGGTACAATAGCTAAGTGTCAGGCTAGCCTCAAAAATAACAACCTGACTGATACAAGGGTTACAAGGGTTACAAGGGAAAAAGGCCTCAGTCAAGACGTTTGACTGCTAGCCTGTTCATAAATACACATGAGGTCATGAAGAAAAAAAAAGGAAGTTTGTTGTTATCTTGGTTTAGAAAAATATTGATATCCTGGGAATTCACATGGTAAATGGTGTCTAGACAGGGCATCCTGTGGGAGACGTGGAGGTGTAGGAAAGAGAAGTTGTGCTCAAAAAGTGAGGCATACTTTTGACGGAGAGAGCAGATCTGGGGATTGGATCATCTGAACAACACATATTTTTCATCTTGTATGTCATCAGAATCACAGATATCACAGACCGGAAAAGTACTATTGGACTGAGTAGCCCGTTCAACTCGGAGAGCATGTACCCGCAGCCTGAATCTGGCAGTGTTGCGAAGGACATAAGGGTTACAAGGGTTACAAGGGTTACAAAAAAAGAAAAAGAAAAAGAAAAAGCTACGTAGGCAGAGAAAACTCTCCCTACATCAAATAAGGAAAGAGAGACACATTGGCTCAAAGAGCCGTGAGTCTCCCTCACCAGAAGATGAGAGGGAAATAAATGTGGATTGGGTGGGTTTCTGGCAGCAAGCTGCTCCAGGGCACCAGTGTTGTGATGAGTGTTTTTATTTTCAATGGCACGCCTGGTAGAGGTAAGTTTGTGCGCAAGTTGTATAGAATGGGCATGGAGTTTTCTTGCAAGTGTTTCAGATCTCTGTGAGTCAATCCCTAATTTTTTGAATTGATCAAGGGTATGGGCAGTGTAAATGGTCCCTCCCATACCCGGGAGAATTGGGTGGATAGTGATCTCTGCACTTTGGGGTTGTTTGCACGGTTCGCTGTGTTGTTGCTGTGAGGCTTCTAGCTGGGCACTAGGCCTCGCATCTTCACAGTATTTGATTTTTATCAAGTGGATATGGCGGGCTGGAATTGTGCTTCTCCCCATACTGCGCAGTACTCGGTTTGAGGGTGGAGTGGGTGGTCTGTTTGGGTTAGTTGGGTGAGGAGTGACCAAGATAGCATCAGGGCGGCTGGAGTTGCGTCTGGTTTGAATAGAAATCATGGGTTTGAAGAGGTAGGAAGGCACAGCACGATTTGAGATTTGCTCAGGGACTCGCAGATTGTGCTGGGCCAAACGGTTTGTGTTGCCCGCATCCAACTGCACAAGATTGGCCCCATAAGAGCCTTCACTGACCAGTTTCAAAAGCATCCTGCAAGCAATATTGTGACGCTCAGTTACCATGTTACGCATGACGGGGCATTGGCAGCCAGATAGGATGTGGAGAGCGCTATCCATGTGGTGGCAATCAGGTAAGGGGCATGTAAGGCTAGTGGGATCTTTTATATCGGACAGCATGTTTTTGATTGTATAGGGTGCCTGTGCAGTATTGGAAGACAGTGCGTTTCATTCGAGTCGAGAGACTGGACATATTCCAAAAAGCATTGCTGATGCGTTTGTTTACATGAGGTAGCAAGCTCTGGTAACAAGTGTAGTAGCCTGTCTTCTGGTCAGCACAGCCCAGCTTGTGCTTAGCATGCATATGGGATTTCAGAGCATTTTTAAGGTCTGGGAGGTGCCTTACACCTGACTGATACCAGTATCCCTAGCGCTGGCCCATGTGGCAACCCCTTCTACAATATTGCTTGGCTGGCTCGGGAAGAGGCAAGACCAACTACACCTGAACCTTCCTCCCCCATTCCCAATCTGATATACCTTACAACCCTTAAGGATGCCTTGAAATCCCATATGCATGATAAACACAGGCTTGGATATGCAGATTGCAAGACAGGCTCCTAATTACCAAAGCTTGCTACCTCATGCAAATACGGGCACTAGCAATGCCTTCTGGAACATGCCCTGCATCTGAACCCTATTGAAACGCACAATCTTCCAATACCGCACAGACACCCTCTACAACAAAAAAAAAGAAAGAAAAGAAAAGAAAAACTACGTAGGCAGAGAAAAGTCTCCCCACATCAATTAAAGAAAAGAAACATTGGCTCAGAAGAGCCGTGAGTCCCCTCCACCAAACACATGCGGTCCGCTTCAGAAGATCCAGTAGCCTTGTATATCCTCTCCCAGAATGTCATCATATGGATAGCGCCCTCCATATTCTCTCAGGTTGTCAATTCCCCGCCATTCGTAACATGGTAACAGAGCGTCACAACAACATTGCCAGCAGAATGATTTTGAAAGTGGTGAGCGAAGACTCTTATGGGTCAAACCTTACACATTTGGGTGTAGGCAGCACAGACCGTCTTGCCCAGCATGACCTGCACATCACTGAGGAAAGAAAGGAAAAAAAAACTACATAGGCAGTGAACACTCCCTACATCAATTGAGAAAAGGGGGCCACATTGGTGCACAGACCGGATGATCCACCCACCACTACTGCCTTTCCTTAACGAGCAGCAGTCCAAAGGCTGCTACCTGCCAGGTTCTGTTCACTTGCGTGAAGGAATTCTGAGCAATGCTCTAACCGTGTTATACCCCCCTACCTCTTTGACCCCAGCATTCCTGATCAGGCAAGACGCACCTCCAGCCGCCCTGATGCTACCTTGGCAAGATGCCAGTAGTCACTCCTTGTCCTGCTAACCCAAATAGACCATCTACTTCCCCCTCACATCGGGTGCTCCGCAGTGTGAGACGTAATGAAGAAGTAAGAAGCAGCACAACTCCAGCCAGGCAACTGCGTGAATCGAACATCCAAAACCACCATATCCAGTTGATAGAAATCAAATACTGCGCAGATACGAGGCCTGGTGCACAGCTAGAAGCCTCACAGCAACAACACAGTAAGCTCTGCAAACAACTTCAAGGTGCAGAGATCACTCTCCACACAATCCTCCTGGGTGTGGGTGGGACTATCTATACTGCCCATACCCTGGGTCAATTTAAACACTAGGGATTGACCCACGAAGGTCTACCAAGCTTGCACGAAAGCTCCATGCCCACTCTGTGCAATATGCACAAAAACTTACCTCTACCAGGCGTGCCATTGAAATCAAAAAATTTCAACATAACTCTGGTGCCCTGGGGCTGCATGCTTCCAGAAACCCACCACACCCACACCAGCTTTCCTCTTGTCCTCTGGTGAGGGAGACTCACGGCACTTTAAGCCAATGTGTCTCCTTTGGTTTATTTGATGCAGGGAGTGTTCTCACTGCCGCCTAGTGGTAACAAGCATTTTGGCACACATGACAGAATGGGCATGGAGTTTGCAAGCAAGTTTAACAGCATGTTGGTGGTCAAGTCCCAGTTGTTTACACTGGTTAAGGTTGTGCTCAGTATAACGATTCCCATCAACACCCAGAAGGATGGTGGGTAAAGTGATAGCTCTCCCGCTAATATTCTTGCATCTATGCATCTGCACGCTGCCGCTGTGCAACCTCCAAATGTTGCTCAGGCCTTGTGCCTTCACATGATTTAATTTCAATCAAGTGTACATGTCGCTGGCTTGCACTTAGTTGATAGGATTGCCTGACGCGGGTTGCTGTGTTGGACCACTGTGGGTTGCTGTGCCAGCTGCGTAACACATGGTGTGAGCAGGAAGAAGAAGATGATGAAGAAGTGTGTTTGGTATGATAGGGAAAAGATGTGTGCTCCTGTCAGTAGGTGGGCAGAAGGTGGGCAGAAGGTGGGCAGAAATCAGTAGGTGGGCAGAAGTGTCCCCCCGCAAAATCTGACACCGCAGGATGGTTGTGCTAAGAGCAGCTCAAGTTCAAGAGTGCCGGTCATTTGGTGCGAGTTAGAAAATCCACCTATTTCTGCCAAAATTGGAGTAAAACAGCCTCTGAGCCACACAGGGCACCTCCACATGCTAAGTTGTCTGCATTGCTCAATGCTTGGGAGCTAAAATTATGATTGGCTTGCTCAGAGCATGCACAGAGGTGGATACAGGGCCTGAAAGTACAGTTGGCCATATTTAGGGGAGTCCAGCCATGGGGGCGACCAGTATAGTATCAGGACAGCTTGATGTGAGCATAGGTATCTTAGGAAAATTACGAGGAAAAAGGTAAGGGGGTATAATTCTGTTTAATGCATGTGCAGGGATTTGGAGGTTGTACTGCAACCCATCATCACTTCCTGTGCCTGTGTTAACCAAGGCTGCTCCCCAAGGGCTTTTACTAAGAGCTTTGTTGATCATTCTTCCGGCAACATTGTGGCGCTCAGTTTTCATGCTCAAGATGACATGATTTTGGCAGCCTGAGAGCATGTGGAGTGCGCTGCATAATCGATGACAGCCTGGGAGGGGGCATAACGGGTCAGTGGACCTCCAGAAGCAAACCACATCTTTTTGGTTGTAGAGGTTATAGAGGTAAGCCCCCTGAAAATTGAAGGCACGTCTAGTGTAAACAATAGTCGTTAATCTTTGGATGGTATGGCAACTCAATATAAATGCTAATGATTAAGCTTTTTGTCTGGTTAGGCCCGAGTTGCTTAGAGGTTTAATGGTATACTCATTGTAGAGCCTGCCACACTGTTGGTGGCACCAATTGAATTGATGTGCAAGGTCAGCTTGTTGTTCTTGTTTGGTCTCCGTAAGCTGCGGCTTTTGAGCCTGAAGGAAAAAGAATTAAGAAAAAAACTACGCATGCAGTGAAAACACTCTCCACATCAATTAAGGAAAAGAGGATACCTAGGGCCAAGGCACCATATATCCCCTTCACCAAGAGAAACAAAAGAAAGAAGTCAATGGGGATCAGGAGGGATACTAGCAGTAGCCCGTGCCTAATCTAGGTGACGAGAGTTGAGAGGAGTCTTCTCTATAGCGCGTCTGGTGCTAGACAGTTTATAAGCGTATCGTATCTGCCCAGTATTTGATTTCTATCAACTGGATATGGTGGTTTTGGATGTTCGATTCACGCAGTTGCCTGGCTGGAGTTGTGTTGCTTCTTACTTCTTCATTACATCTCATACTGCGGAGTACCCGATGTGATGGGGAAGTGGGTGGTTTATTTGGGTTAGTAGGGCAAGGAGTAACCAAGATAGCATCGGGACGGCTGGAGTTGCGCCTAGTGTGATCAGGAATGCTAGGTTTAAAGAGGTAGGGAGGTATGACACGATGAGAAATTTGCTCAGTGATGTGCAGGTCATGCTGAGCCAGACGGTCTGCACTGCCTACATCCATATGTATAAGGTTTGACCCATAAGAACCTTTGCTAACCACTTTCAGAACCATTCTGCTGGCAATGTTGTGTCGCTCATTTACCATGTTGCAAATGACGGTGCATTGGCAACCTGAGAGAATGTGGAGGCCCTGGCAGAAGGCATTGCTAATGCCCTTATTTGCATGAGGTAGCAATTGCATACATGTTAGTAACGTGTTACCAGAGCCTGCGCCACACCACAGTAGCTGTGCATTTCACATAATTGGTTGTTACAAAGCAAGCCACATGGCATGACACTGTCTCTCCAACCTGTGATCTTTGAGATGCCCAAGATAATGTGCAGCATGTTATTTTTGAATGCACCCACCCCCAGGCCTTTTCTCTTTGGCTCGAGTATGCTTCCTTCAAGGAACACAAGTTGTTCTCTGGCCCTCTCCTTTCTTTCTCTCTCTCTCTCTCTCTCTCTCTCTCTCTCTCTCTCTCCCACCCTTTTACTCAGACGGCTCCTTACCTGCCTGCCATTCACCATGTACAATCTTCTGATATGCTGTCCTTAATGGATCAGAGCAACAGAAAGCTTTATGCTTTCATACATTTACTTCTCCTTTTTTGTGAACAGGCTATATGCTTGTTTCTAACAGTAAAACATTATGCCAAGTGCTGAAGGCAGATTTACACCTTGCTGATATGGATGAGTCTTATTGGTCTGCACATGTGTCTAAGTCATTTAATGGCATGCGCAATGAGGAGGTGTTTAAACAGAAATTACTGAGTGCTTCCAAGATACCCATGCAGGATTTTTAGGGGATTTGAGGTACAAATAGCAAAGGTTTGGAGGGAAGCGGACGCCCTGAGTCCCCGAGAGGTGAACAGGAAAGCAGTGACTTGCCATCATTGGTGTGGAGTACCTTTGAATCAAACAGGACGCACACCCTTCTGTATCCCATCATATTTGTTTAAGGATCTGGATAAAGGAGTCATGAGGAATGTGAGTAGGTTTAGGCTTCGTGCCCACTGCTTGAAGGTCGAGTCCTGTAAATGGTTGGGTGGTTCAAATATTTGTGATAAGTGTGGATGTGCTGAAGTCCAGGACGAGAAACATTTTCTTTTCTATTGCACTTGCTGTGAGTCGTGTGAGCTGCGCAGAAAATACAAGGACCTGCTCATTGATATTTTTAAACCATTACATACTTTTGCCCAACTTCCAAACACTGACTTTATTATTTTCTTGGCGAGCTTTAAGCTCAAAAGTTCCACATCTTGACTGATCTTGAGATCAATGCTTTCTTAAATCAAGACTCGTAAGATTTCAAAGTTTTCGTCAGAGTTGGTTTCAATTTTTGATGCTGGATGATAATGTTTCACCAGCAGCCGATCAGCCAGATTCTCAGGCTGTAGGCCAACCCCTTGTAACCCTTACAAATAAGTTATGAACAGGCTAGCAGTCAGTTGTTTTGACTAGATGCTTTCTTTTCCCTGTTACTTACTCTGTCACCCTGTTGAACCTGTTACAGGTAACCTGGTGCCCAGCTAGAAGCCTCACAGCAACAACACAGTGGGCTGAGCAAAAAACTTCAAGGTGCCCAGGCTACTTTCAACACATTCACTTCTGGATGTGGGTGGGACTAATTATACTGCCCATTCCCTGGATCAATTTAGAAACTAGGGATTGAACCGCTAAGGTCTGCAAACTTGTACGAAAGCTCCATGCCCATTTCTTGCGATTAGCGCACAAATTACATCAACTTGAACCAGACGTGCCATTAAAACAAAAATAATCCGAGTCATTATGATTTTGGTGCCCTGGGGCTGCATGCTGCCAGATACCCACCAGACCCACACTAGCTTCCCTCTTACCCTCTGGTGAGGGAGACTCACGGCTTGTTGAGCTAATAGATGCCCATACGAGCTTTGAATTCACAACAAATGGGCTTGGCACACCGTACAAGACAAAGAACACGTTATTCTGAATTGCCCTTCTCAGGATCTGACAGACCTGCGCACTCAATTCCAGCACCTGTTCAGCTTTGCACCCCCAAGTAGTGCAACACCGTGACGTCTTAGAGACTTCATAAACCACTGGCAGGCTGATGTCTTGAATGGCCAAGTTTGTGCCTGCTTGCCTCAAATGGTGTGACTGAGCTTCGAGTTTTGCTTTTAGGTTGGACTTGTGTCGTTACAGGCACATCTCTACTTCAGTTAAGCTGCCCCCGCAGGCAGGTACAGCTTTGTAACCCTTCCCTTCTATTCCCTTTGAGCTGATGTGTCTATTTTTCCTTAATTGATGTAGGTACTCCCTCAGAGTGTTCTCACTGCCTACTTGGCTACATAGTTTTTCTTTTTCTTTCTTTTCCAGCAATCAGCTGCTGGACAGGGCTTTCCTTGGTCGGCAGGCTGTTTGCTTGACTCTGCTTGCAGTTAAAGGTTTGAATTCAGTGGAACTCCAATCTTTCTGCTTTCAACTCGATTCTTCTAGTTGATGGACCTTCTTTTTCTTTTTCTGCCCGCCATGCTTCTTTCATGCCGACAATGGTGAGGGACGCACACAACTAAATTGTATGGTTCAAGAAATTCTTGAACCTAGGTGGGACCTTTTCCTTGGTTGATACGAGGTTCGCTCCATTGCCCCCAAGGTTTTCCTCTTTTTCTTTATCCTTTTCTTTTTTACAGTTTGCAACTGCATTTTGCAAATCTGGATATCTCTTTTTTTCTTTGCACCTAGTTATTTGGCTTACTATTGAAGGCTGAATCCCGATGCGAACCTGTAGGAAACATGAAAAATTCCTGTACACTCATCTCCTGGGAGCACGGATCCTGAAATTGCCACCACCAGAACCAAAATCTGCACATCACCAGCCTCGGAACTCCTTTTGCCAGCGATGGCTGGGAATGCAGCTAGCCCCATCGTCGTTGAAGCGGCACATGCAAATGTCGACTACAGCCTGACAGTCCAACAAAGGAGGGGCTCCGCCACGCCGCCGCGCGTTTGTCTGGTAAAGAAGAGAAGAGAAGGAAGTTAGTACAAGCATCAGGCTTTGCAAGGTCTTTAGTTTAAGTCCTGAATAGTGTAAGTTTGCACAGAGAGAACAATCAATGTCATGAATACTGTGAGCTTGGAGGCAGGCTGTGTGTATCCCTTAACCCGCACTCTGTGTTGAAGGAAAAATGCATGGAGCTTACACCTTTCTCTTTGTCCTGGACATTCTTGTCAACCAAGGCTTTGAAGGCAATCCTTACAGCCTGTCAAACTCTCCGTGGCTCTCAAGTACCGGCTGCGCCATTCGCAAGAATGTCACCTTTGACTTCCAACCTACCAACCCCCAGACAGATATCATGCCAACATGGCAATGTGATATTATCATAAGGTGTTGACCTCATGAAGGAAACTCTCCAATCTAACACATCTGATGAGGTCGCCATGCCGGCACAAATGCCAGAAGTAACCACCTCTGAATGTGCCCATAATTACAATGCCAACGGCAAGTGCGTTGGCATGCTCATTGTAGATAGACTCAGGACCCTACTTGAAGCTTATGAAGCAGCTAGAAAGGCAGGCATCCACGCCACCATCCAGCCACCTGTTCAGAATTCAGCAACTGAAATTATGGGACTGCTCTCACGTCAGGCTTGACAAAAGCAAAAGAGGCTTGACAAAAGCAAAAGAGGCTTGACAAAAGCAAAAGAGGCTTGACAAAAACATATCTCTGCCAGGAGCAAACAGGTCTACAATTCTAACACGCTGATCACACCTCCCCACAATCGATCAGCCCTACATAAATGGTGCATGGTCTCAACAGAGAGGTTCTTCAACCCTTTTGAGTTTGACGGTACCTTCAACACTTATTTCAGCATAAGCTGCTGTGACCAGGTCTTTGGGGCACACACAGACGCCCTCTCTGTGCGCTACAATGGCCTCTCCTTCTGCCATCCCCCTCATGATGATGAAACTATGTTCAGACTCCTGTGCCACGCAGTGCACTCCTCCCTCCAAACCACAGATCCAGTTTCCACCTTCCTGCTTCTGCCCCACAGGAGAGGCTTCAGCTGCAACGCTTACATAAGTTGGATTAACCATTACCCAGGTATTGCAAAAGTGCTTGCCAAATTCCCTGCCAGAAACATCCAATTCCAGACACCCCAGCACTGGATCGATGCCATGCCCCACCCTACCTTCTTCTCCTATGCAACTCATTGTTGTCTGGAATCTTAATGCTAGAGAAACACTGGACAGCGCAACCAAAGACTGGTTCCAACTCCCCAATTGAGATGTACCAAAAGCTCACTGGTTACTCCTGTATCCTCCAAATTTTGCCACGCCACCGCGTACCCACCTACACCCAGCATCAAACACTGGGAAAAAGAAATTCCAATCACTTCCCCCTGACATCCATACCTGTACAGTGTTAACACAAGTGCCCAGGCAAGGGCAGCCTGCCAACTACAAGAAGATGTTCACACCTCAAATCAAGGACTGGAGAGAAATCACCCACACAGATGGCAGTGTGATTAAACACAAAGATGATAACTTCCCAGCACTGTCTGGTTCAGGCGTTCACAACTGGGAAGGGACACTTCTTTACCCTCCCACCACTTGCAGCTGCACATAAAACCCAATGGTCGTGGGCCTACTAATAACATCACCAGAGCGGAACTTGTGGGTATTCTTGTGGCACTCCAACAAGAGCAAATCCGTATTGCCTCTGATAGTGCATCCTGCCTCTCCCAGATTTTTAAACAAACCCTAAATCCGATGCGCATGAGGAACCACCTACATGCAGAGCTCATTCATGCTATATCAACCATGTTAGAGCACTCCCCACACCGTATCCATTTCTACAAAGTCAAAGCCCACTCTGGCATTATAGGCAATGAGAGGGCTGATGCCTGTGCTCACACCGCAGCCCTCACAGACGCAACAGACATTGCACTTCCAGATGCCAGGGACCCTTTCCACAAATTTTACTGGCTCTCATCAAAGACTTCACACGGACAAACTGATGGCCTGCACCGCTCCCACGCTTTCCCAACCCACTACCTCACCAACCTGAACGACAAACTTAAAGCACACATGCACAAAAAGCACAAGCTTGGTTCTGCTGATGCCTCTGGCTACCATTACAATAGCTGGCAAAGGCTTAATTATGCCATACAACCCACTTCCCTAGTCACCACTGCCAACATAGAAGCCCACAACCCAACCTGTCAACTTGCTAACAAGGAGGCCAGCAGCTCCTTCTGGTATAATCCAAAGATTGCCCTTAAACAGTAGATGAATGCAATAAAACATCGCTTAGGGACAGTTTATTTACAAAAGCATGCCATCAGGTTCAACAAGTTTTCCACCGATGAAAGATGCCCGCTTTGTGATGATATGGACGGTATTAACCAAGTTGTCCTCAGATGTCCAAACCCAACAATGAGTGGTATGCACACCAACAGACACCATGTTGGCTTTAGCTTCTGTGTTGAAGCCCTTAGCAAAGGCAGGTTTGGCTCATCCCTTATTGGTATGGATGCCTGCCGTAATGAGAGACTCCTGGATCAGGGGATACAAGTCCAAGAAAACACCTCACGAGCCATTCCAGACTGGGTTCTTCCTAATGGTATTGGCTCCTCTGCCCGGCACCAGAGCCGCCCTGATGTTATCTTTGTGAGATCTATCCCAGGCAGACAAGCTCACTTTGATCCTTCCAAGATCCCTCCTCAAGACAGGAAAAATCACCTTGTTGAACTGAAAGTTTGTCCAGAAACCAACTTCTTCATCACTTTAGAGACTGCAACAGCTCAACATGCTCATACTATAACCAGACTAAGATCCCGCAGCTCAAGAAATTCAAACAGGAATTAAAAGGTGACTCTGCACATCATCTTAATTGGTGTTGCTGGCACCATTTACAATGAGTGCACGATCAAACCTCTTGTCAATCTGGGCCTAACCAAACAAAAAGCTAAATCACTAGCATTCAAGCTTAGTTACCATGCTATCCAAAAATCGACAACCATTATTAACGCCAGACATGCTCTTCATTTTCAAGGGGTTTCTGGGGGAGAGTTTGCTGGGCGCGCGGTGGAAAAGATGGGAGAAGGAGAGTCCGGGCGTCCAGGAGCAATGCAGACAACCCTCCGGATCCTCATTAGCCCTGTTTCTGGCTCTCACCTAGGCAAGCTGTGTCTAGTGTAGGTTTGAGGACCCTTTGGTGAGGCCCCTGCTAGCCTGCTAGTTAGGGCACCTTCCCTTAATGCACGCGGCCTCGGGCCTGCGTAGACATTTCAATTCTTCCTTTTCTTTTCTCTTTGTCCTATTAACAAACGGTCCAATTGTACAAGATGCCTCCGATCATACAGATTTTTGAGGGGGTAGAACAAGGCAAGCCTACAGAATTCATCAATTCATACACCACAGCTTATACTTTTCGCAGAACTTGCATAGGCCTTGCTGAGGAATTAGGAGGCTGGGCAAGCCTGATCACTTGCAACCTGTCTCCTTACTGTTAATTATTGTAGTGAGTGGATTTTCAGCCAAAAAGTCTTTCGTTCCTCCTTTTTTGCAGGTCAAGTCTTCCTGGGATTCAAGGCATATGTGTTCTCTTACCAAAAGCAGGCTGGGAACAAAGACGAGGAAGGACAGGAGGGTCACACCGAAGATGATGGCCATAAGGGCAGTAGCTGCTAAGAACCTGCCACCAAGAGGCAGAGCAAATGGCATGAACGGATTAAGACCAAACACTTACACGAGTGTCTCAGCATTGTATGCAGTAGCAGCAGCTGCACTGGCAAAAATGCATTTTGCATTTTGCAGTATCAGAGGGAAAAGGAGCAAGAGACGATGGCATAGCACGCGCGCGCACACACACACACAAACACGCAGGCAGCACAACAACTGCAATGGGCATCAATCAGGGGCTTGCACTGCGCAACACTTGCGTGCACCACTTACCAAACGCCCCCGTATTGAGGTAATCTGATAGGTTGGGGCCGTGCAAGGTCTAACACGCGTATGTTGACGAGCTGTGATTTAGCGAAGGACACAGGGGCACATTCAATATGTGTAATTTATTTGCCTTGCATTGATCAGGTCCTTGCATTGAAATGCAGAGTAGCGCTGCCAGTGTAACAAACTTATATCGCAACAAGCAAGGATGGAAGTGGCGGTGGCAGGATCTAGCAAGTTAATCACTGGATCTTTCTTTGAAAGCATGCAAACAGATTTGGAAAACATTTCCCTTCATTCCCGAGCATGCTATGCACTTCGGCAATTGTGAAGGCTCGACCCCAAAACAAACAGGATGGATCTATCACACTAGACCTTCAGTAATAAGGCATAGGGTGGTGAAAAGAAAAGGAAAGAAAAAGAAAAACTACGTAGGCAGAGAAACTCTCCCTACATCAATGAAGGAAAAGGAGACACAGTGGTGCCTATATTACATATGGGTGTGCCTTGTTTGGGCACAGGCTGCTTGCTTTAAGTCAGGTCAGCCAAGTAGGTTTGAGTTAATGCCCCACTGCAACCAGATTATTCTGAGTATGCAGGACCTTTGTCTAGACCTATCTTAGCAACTCTGCATACTCACTTTGTGCCGGGGGGTGCCCAGGGTGTGGGGCCAGAAATCAAGCAAAATCCCTGCCAAAATGGGGTCTCCAGGAAGCTCCCCCCTGGCTTACCTGACCAGCAGCGATGGCTGGGAACTTTATCAGGAGCACATTCTGGGGGGTCCGGGGGGCTGGGGCGGGGGTCCAGGAAATCGCTCCCCGGACCTCAATTTTGGCAGGGAAAATGGCGAGTTAACATAGCAGGGCAACCACTGCACCAATCGGGGTCGCGACACTTTTGCTGCGACAGATAAAATATTTAAAGAAAATTGGCTCGCTGGAAATTTGCACAGAGCTTCAAATTTAAATGATCTGACCGTCCGGGGCATCTATCAAGTGAGCACACGCTCAGGCGGGCTGTCCAGAGCCTCATCATTTGGTCAAACGCCCAGCTGTCACTGCTCGCCAGGAGCCACTCCCTGCACACCTGGGCCCCCAAACTCGGCAGGCATACCTAGAAAGCATGCTGAACAAGTCCTCATACTCAGGTTGTGGCCAAACATAGTGCTTGCCTGGTTTCCATGTTCACACCACTTTTGCCTAGCAGGTGCGCACAGGTGACCATGCTCTAAGTGCTCTGGACCAAAATTTGCCCCCCCTTTTTTTTCACTCCGAAGGATCAGACTTGACCTAAAACCTACCTGAGAGCCAAAATATGGGCAGAATTTGGGCCAGAGCAGGCGTTTTGGCACCCATTTTCCTGGAAATGGTCAAAAATGACCTAAAATGCCCATTACTCAATCCTAGAGCCCCACCCTCACTTTTTTGATGCAGAAGCACCAGTTTAGGCACCCTCAACCACTCAGCATACTCAGTTTACAGTGGGGCATTAACTCCTCATTTTTACACATAGCTTGGCTGAGCTGACTTTAAGTGTTGGAAGATTTGCAAGGAGCACACAGAAACATAAGACAGTTGTTTAGATTTACGCCATATCAACACATAATTGCTGGTAGGTAAGGGTGGGGTAAGAAGCAGGGCACTGCAGAGCTTGTTCAAGAGTCAGCTAGCTCAGTCATGCTGCCTAACAAAGCGCAAGAAATTCAACAAATCAGGTATACACATTATCGGAAAGGCCCTTGGATCTCTAGCCAGCCCTGAAGAAGGCATGAAAAATTTTGAGAGTATGAGAATGTTTTACTAACACAGAAACACTCAAACTGCCCACCTGGTCGCGTGAGCTAACAGGGGCACTTTCCAGTCCAGAGTAAGGACCGCGCCACACCTGCAAAACGCATGGAACACAAGCATTGCCATTCAAGGTGCTCCAGCCCATGGGTTACATGACTTGGACATGCACTCTGGAATGTGTCAAATGAAAATATGTTGGGCTCAGAAAAATGGTGCCTGGATTGTGTGGGTGTTCACCCTAGAAAGTGCATGTGAGGACATGCTTGTTCCTTCAACAGATTAACTAGCAAGCACCTGAAACAGGCTACTTTGGAGTTCAGCCTAGCACGTATGCACACACACACACACACACACACACACACACACACACACACACACACACACACACACACGCGCGCGCGCGCGCGCACGTGCGCCTGCACACACCACCGAGGTCATCACAAATGGGCATGCACCAGCTCAGGTAGGATCTCATGCAGATGCTTCGGTGTTCAGACCTTCAGACCTTGAAGCACACTTGCTACAGAGCTTTCATGGCCTCACCTCTGTATAGTCAGTGTAAGGCCCAGATGCAGGAGTGCCTGTGTCCATCATCCACGCATGGCATGGGCCCCCAGGTACTACCAAGCCCACCTCCACCTGCACGAGCATTTGTGCGCGCCAGGTGTGCATGCCAGCGCCATGTTCCCGGACTTTGTTATCCAATGGGGTTCAATGTTGCAATGCAATGCAGCACATCCATCATGAGTTCTTCCTTCCCAACACGACCTCAATCTTGCCTTACCTCTACTCGATTGAGGATGCTGACCACGACCTCATCCAGCGGCTCTGCTGCCTGAGAAGTGGCCATATCACCATCCTCCTCAGTGTCATCACTGCCACGCTCTAGCAGCTCCACCCTCCAGACAGCCACCTGCCATTGTCGGTGTTTTGTGAGCAATCATTCTCGGCAACTCAACGCAAGGTGTGTGTGTGTGTGTGCATGCATGCGTGTGTGTGTGTGTGTGTGTGCGTGTGTGTGTATGTATGTGTGTGTGCACGCGCGGGCACCTCTTTCTTAACACACAAATTAATGAACATGCGCAGGCACCAACAATCGCTAACACAATGCAGCAAGCATGATACTGATGCACTACATCATATCACTCTGACGCACCAGTGCCTCATCATTGAGGAAGGCCAGGCGCGTGAGCATGGTGAGTGGGTTTGAATAGTTGAGCGCAGGCACTGAAAGGGTCACAGATCCTGCAGCGCATTGTGGAGTGTAGGCATGCAACATAAGCAAGTGTGCAACACAAGCAGGCTTGTGAGCACAAGCAACAGGTTGGTTTGCTTTTCTCCTGCACGCTTGCTGATCAGCTTGCCTATCTTGCAGCAGGAGCAAGCCATTGAAAGTGTGTTCCAGAGCTCAAGTTGCGGGCACACACTTGCGCATACCAATCCTTGACCAGAAGCATGTACATCCACATTCATTGCGCTCTTACACACCTTCTCTTTTTCACACCCACATACATACCCCCCCCTCCCCACATACACACACCCACGCACCCTCTAGTGCCCACTGGGAATTAATGCTGGTGTCGGGGCATGCTCCCTCATCCGCTTCAAACACATCCCAGTCTGGGTTAGGCACGCCCTTCGACACAGGCCCCCTTGCAGGCTCAATTTGATTTAAGTTCAAGCTTGCGCCCACACCACCCAGGCTGAAGGCACGGCTCAGGCGCACCCTGCACACGCAGTGGCAAAGTAGGGCCATTCCTGTGAGCGCGAGGGTGCTGCACGACAATATGGCAGTTATAGTATGACAATGACAGTGGCTGTATGGCAGGTACAGTGACAGTGGCAGGGTGGCAGGTACAGTGACAATATGACAATGACAGTGGCTGTATGCCAGGTACAGTGACAGTGGCAGGGTGGCAGGTACAGTGACAATATGACAATGACAGTGGCTGTATGCCAGGTACAGTGACAGCATGATCGTGGCAGTGGCTGTATGGCAGGTACAGTGATAGTATGTCAGTGTGGCAGGGAAGTGTGTGCATATGAGTAAAGAGGGTGAGCTACCACCAAGCAAGAATGCATGCAGGTGTCAAGTAGTTACAATGCAATTTATGGCCATTAAACATGTCCTTGTTATCAATAACATGGCTCAGGTATGCTCTGTAGATGTGGAAGAGGCAGAGATCCTGATCAAGATGTAGAAACAATCAAGGAGCAGTAGCCCAATGCTTAGGGCGGAGCTCCCCTTGTTCACCGACGTGAATACACCGAATGCATACAGCTCTTAGCCAACCAGGCCACCGTACGTCAAGAAATGACTGCACCATCAGAAGCTATTCTTGAGCTCTGACAGACCAGAGCAGCCCTCTCACGCTTGATCAAGCGAACCTGCCGAGCCAAGGTGGTTACTTGTTGCCAAGGATGCATTCCCTTTATGCAAACTTCATTCTTATCTTATGGTTTTTCAGATCAATGCAATTTTCAATTTGCAGTGGTGCCTGCTCAGGTGCTTGGGCTCTGAGATGTTACCCACAATCAGGAATGTTCAGTGCGACGAATCTCGCACTTTATCGAATTTGAACATTACACGCATTTCTTCGCATTTCAAAATTGCCGTTTGTCAAACTTTACACCTTGATTGACGAAATTCAGCCAGCAAAGTCCTCTTGTAGTCTGCTTGAAGGTCGAATGGACCCGTGAGGACCCCATCACTTCATTTTGTGCTGTTCTGTGAACTTTTCAAAAGATTTAAAGATGAAGACAGGCTGAAAAGGTGGCTAGAAGCTCCCTCAAGGCTTGCTGGCCCACCTTCCAGGCCACCTTGTTTATGATCATTCGTGCGATCAAATAACTCCAAGAACTTGAACTTTACAAACATTTGATCGAATTTTAAGTCTCAAATTATAAAACTGAACATCCCTAAGATGCTTGAGCCCTGCATGGTGGTGACGTTCTAAAATACAATTGGAGAGCAATGGTTGGAGGGCACTGCAACCTTTTTCCAGCACTAACTGCTTCATGCAGGTGCTGTATATCTAGATCCTTCAAATACTTGGGCTTTATAGGCAATAACAAATGTCATATTGCAGGTGCTGTGCATTTGAGTCCTTCATATGTACTTGGGCTTTATAGGCAATAACATATGCCATATCGCAGGTGCAGGCAAAGAAAGTAAAGGAAATGGTGGGTGCGGAGGGGGGGGGGGCTGTTGTCCCCCTGTACTCATAAAAGAGCCTAAATGCAGCTGATGCCAGGTGTTAGCTTTACAATGGCATATGCAGAAAAAGCACAGGCTCCGCCCCAATTGTTTGAGATCCAATTGCCCACACCCCACTTTCCACTTCCAGATGTGACATTGAGAGCAAAGCTCTCAAAACCAATGTCCAGAGCCAGATGCTGATGGAAACCCTCCAAATCCACATTAGCTTTCCCTCATATCTTCTGTTGAAAGGGATTCACAGTTCCTTGGGCCAATGTGTCTCCTTTTTTTTGTTGTAGGGAGAGCTTCCTTTGCCCATGTGTTGTTTTCTTATTTTGGGGGGCGGAGCCCCTAGGGCCTAGTCCCTTAATACTTTGTTCAGCCGACACTTATTGAAAAAAGCTTTGAGTCAACCAGGCAACACCACATCATAAGAATTGCACCATCAGAGAGCTAATTGTATGCTGATTTCAAAGCTGGCCTTGGATGCTCAGTCAAGCCACCCTGCCGGGCCATGGTTACTCTCCGCTGATAAAGCACTCTGCACATGCAAAATCTTGGTTTAACTTTACATTCTTAAATCAATAAACTCAAATGTTGTGTGTTGTCCTGCGAGAGAGGGCATGAAGCAGCGGAACATCAGCTTTGCGGGGATGGACATCATCGCAACAGGCACTCCAGGGAAATGTGCTGCCGTGTGGAATGGTTGAAGAAGGGTGGAGGATAAAACCTCACTGTTAAACGACTTCTTTAACTGTGCACTCCCCCCACCACATTCTGCATACTTAATTCTTCCATTGAACCACAGGAACTCTATTATGTTTCAGCATGGTAGTAATATGCGCCATTGCTTTGGAGATTGAGCAGGATTTGGAGGTGCTAATGAAGAACAGGAGCAGGGGGGTGCGAGGGAGGCGCAGCCCCTGCATAGCTCAAATCAATTAAACTAATGATTCTGGTGCGGTTGACAATAAGGTACAATGGCATGCAAGGGAAGCACAGGCTCTGGCCCTTTTGTGATCCTGAGGACCACACCCTACTTGTCCATCAAGAAGCGCATGGCTCATGCCACACATTTCAAATGTTGCCTCAGCAGAGTAGATACAAAGCTGCGACATGCTGTGGCCCTGTTCTGCAACACTCAGAATAGCAACAGCAGACTGCGCCTCTGATAGGCGCTACACTGCGACACTTTGTAGTGCTGTAGTGCCTTGCAACATTCTGTAGTGTGTTGTAGTGCCTTGCAACACTCTGTAGTGTGCTGTAGTGCCTTGCAACACTCTGTAGTGCTGTAGTGCCTTGCAACATTCTGTAGTGCTGTAGTGCCTTGCAACACTCTGTAGTG
>OU611752.1:13286601-13311601 GCA_914767535.2 Dunaliella primolecta
CATGGCCCTGCCACATGTGATGTGGATGATGCTTACAACCATGACATGCTCCTGTGCATGATTGTGACAAGTCAGTTCAGCATTTGGCTATTCGGTTGGCTTAAAAGGAGCAGGACACATGCTTGGATCATTCTTTGCTTTAATTGGTTTAAACAGTTATCTTTGGCCTCAGAACACTTGCAACTGTAAATTCCAGTGTAAGCTGCCACTGACACACAATCAGGTCTTTAAAGCTTTGTGCGCTTGCACAGGCAAACGCCCTCCCACGTGGCATCTTGAATTGTACCCTTCACTCCGCCAAAAAAAAAACTTTCTAAGGTTTCTCACTTATTGGCGGTGTTCACCAAGCGCTGGTCCAAAAACATGTCACGGAGGTCATTGTCTGTCTGGTTCATGTAAGCCATCTGCAGCACCAGCGTTGCAGAGAAGAGCATAGGGTGAAATAGGTGATATTTTCGCCGATTTGGCAAGGGCAGCTACACATCAATTGATGGACTGACAAGTTCTGGACACAGGATCTGAGGTCGGGCATCCCAATGCGCGCCGCCGCCTGCGATAACTTACGTGCTCTCGCACAATAGCATCATGGCAAAGGCCTAACTCGTCCCCAAACAAGCTTCAGACACTTCTGTGCAGAACTCACGCATTGCAGACCTCTTGTTGTGTTGCAAAAGTCCCTCACCTCATAAATGACGAGCAGCGCTCCAGTCAAGAGTGCCAGCAGGGGAATCTGTGCAAAGCACAGGATCACATGTTTCAGCGACTTTGCAACGTCTATGTGCCAGGGTCAGTAAGCTACGTGCCAGGCTTGAGGTGTTAAGGCTTTTGCATAGCACAGTCAGCCAGATGTAACGACGGGCTGAGGCATTGCATTGTTTAATGGTTTGCTTTACTGTATTGATCTGCTCACCAGAAGCCATCCAACACAGAGCCGGGTAGCCCAGCTTGCAGTGTCTACCTCCAGAAAGGGCTCATAAAGTGGTGCTCTGCTTGGGTGTAAAATTGACAAGGATTATTCACAGATGTCATGCGCGCGCGCTCTCGCAGAACTCTGTATCACTCACCCTTGTGCTGTGGGCTTCCGTCCTCTGGGCTTTGCACACACATCACAAAGGAGAGGCCAACCCCCACAAGTCTGCGTCATTGCTGCGCACTTTCACCCCATTCTTTCCAAGACAGATGGGATTACTTCATTGACTGGATTCAAACAGACAGCTATTAACCCTTGGACTTACTGCCTTGCTGATGCTTCCTTAACAAGAGCAAAGTCAGAGCTGATGCCACAGCGCATCTGTCCGCTGAGGACAACTGCAACTAAGACACACGTCTCACTACATTTATTTAAATTTATTGTCTACTAATAATTTTCATTGGAATCACATCGATGGCTCTCTTAGACAAGTGCTAGTGGCAAAATGCCCCCACAGGTTATTCCCAGCCATTGTGTTGTTCTTGTAGACCTATAGTCTCACAATGGCGTAAGGGATGAGCCTCAAACGTACATTGACCAACTTTTCTTTATCAAGCAGATACCAAGGGCCACACCAGGTGCGAGTGCTCTTACACGCACGCGTTCGCACACACACACACACACATACACACACATACATGCACTCGTGCACACACACACACGCATGCACACATGAACACACATACGTGCACGCTCACGCGCACACACACATGAGCATACACACACACATACACACACGCACGCACACACACACACACACACACACACACACATGCACACACACGCATACACACATGCACACACACACGCGCATACACACATGCACACATACACACGCACACACTCCCTTGCATGCAGTACATCATGCACACCTGCACACTGCATGCACGTTTGGTCACTTGCAAACCTGCACAGGAAGCCTCCTCCAAGCCAGCGAGTGCAGCTGGACACCACCCAAACTCTGCCAGCCTGAGGAAGGCCTTCATTACTCTCTTGGGAGGCCGAGGAAAGCTGCCCCGCCCAGAAGAGCTTGACATCTATGCAGGTAAACTTTACAGAGAGGCTCTTGATGCGGGTCTTTGCATGTCCTGTGTCAGCCTTAGTGCACAGGCAACGGGAGGCACCTTTTTTTAATCTGTTTGTTCAGCTTTGTCTTTGATCTCGTGGGTGTGCTCCTTGCTTGTTGTGAAGCTCGTCTCCACCGAGTTCCCAGATCCCCTTGCGCGCCTGTAGCCCTTGTTGCAAGCCCTTGAGTTTATGTGCAACGCCATGTACTTTGGAGTAATTTGAGCTGTGCTTTTTATCAATTCCTCATTCTATGCCAAAACTAAATTGAGGGGGACCTACGCTCAAGTTGCTTGGCCCCATAGCTCATGGACAAGCATGGACACTGCCAGCCATATGAGTCCATACAAGGCTAAAACTGAAGGCTCATCATATGCTCCAGCTGTTTTCTGGTGCCATCCAGGGTTGCTGGTGCCTCAAAGCTGCCTTGTTTTGTAGATACCACTTTCAGAGTAAGGAGCCTTTGAACCCCATCCCAGGGCAGCGGTTGGGAAGGGTGGGCCTGCCAGCCTGTTATGCCGCCATGATCAAGCCAAAGGCAACTGGTTCTTGAGAATGATAGCATGACCATCAGGCTGCTATCATGCACCAGCACTGGCACCTGGTCTGTCATATGCATCAGCGCCCACCCTCCCATGGGGCACTGTACCAGTAAGGTGACAGCCTGTCAAGCAGGTTCCAGTAAAGCATTCCTCGGAAAAGCAGATTATCTGGAGGTGAGAGGCTTGGAACCTCAGGCACAGAGTCGACAGGTGTTGCCTTGAAAGGATTTAGGCAAGGACAGTGTGATCAACATCTGCAACTTCGTGCATCACGTCCGTGTCCTGTGAAGTCTTTGTTGGCTACAACCGTCGATGCAATGCCTGTCCACAGAAAGTGTGTTCAAGGCTGTCATCATTTGGGCCAGGAGGCAGGCGGATGGCACGTGCCTCATGCCAGAAGATGTGAGCGAGTGGGACGATACCATCTCCCGAAGGGATCTGTACCATTACCTCGTGCACCACAGTGAGGTATGCGCACATGTATGTTTGTGTTATGAAGGCTGTGTGTGCTTTGTACACGAGGGAGTGAGCAACCGCCATGTTGGACGCACCCTCATCTTGTGTAGTTTCTTCCACAGATTTTGATGCGATTCCTTGGCATGATGGTTGTTTCAGGATGCATGTTTATTTGGGTCTTGGCCCACCCCACTGGGTTCTGTGCATAGTTTTAAAACCAATGCTTGCCGTCAATCTCAGCAGCTTCATCTGATGCTGCAAGCATGTGCGTGCATGTGTGTTGATGCCCTGCCTCGACTGCAGTATGGGCTCAGCCAGAAGACCTGCAACCTCATGTTCACTCGCGCGGACGCTGATGGTAATGAGAAGCTGACCTTGGAAGAGATGATCAGGTTCACGAAGAAGTGCTACCAGATGCTGGTGGACGACGGGGACTTTGATGAACGTATGATCCAGGTGAATTTCCGCTCAGGATTGACTATTTGTTTAGTGGTTCCGCTCCCTTCTTGCAATCACTCCTGCAAGAGTTTACAAAGGATGTTTCTGAGGCAGGCCATGCCTGCCTTGCGTTTGGAGGTTTAAACTGTGCTGCTGGCCTCCTCTCTGGCATGTCCTGCCGATTCATTCGCCCTTTCTCGTGGCACGCATGGTCCTTATATTCCACATTTTTGCAAGGTCCTTGTTTTGTGTCTCTTTTCCCTCTTCTCTGCAGGCGGTTCCTGCTTTTCATGTTGTTCCAGGGAGCTGCAAGTTGAATGCGCTGTCTGGAACAAGGGCTTTTGAAATGCGGGTCGTGAGGTGAGTTGCAATGCACGGACAGTGCAGGGGACTTGCTTTTATGTCCACATTCAAGGCCCTAATCTAGTGCGTTGGTGCCTTCCTTAAGTACGACAGCCAACCAGCAGGTGGAAATCTCCTTGGTGGGTATGTAGACGTGAATATGGATGTTGGTGGGCAGGTGCTTGCTCAACTGTGCAATGAAAATAAAAGTCCTTGCTTTCAGCTTGATGCTGGCAACAGGCAGTGGCAGAAGGTGGCTGACAGTGGATGGTAGACGGCGGTAGACAGCGGCAGACAGTGACCAGGAGAGTTGAGTACGTGCCTAGCAAAGCTAGTTTTCATGGTCACTAGCAAGGATTGCAATAGCAAGTCGTACACACATGACAGGTTGCGCGTTGCACACAACGAAGGCACACAAACACAAAGACGCGATTGCTTCTACTAATAAGCACAAGTGCAGCATGAGCTCAGCCAAGGAATTGTGAATGGAAAGGCATTTTAAAGGCAAAGAGCCTTATTCTGTAGATGCCCTCGGGAATTGCTGATGGCAATTTCCCTGCAATATGCTTGTTTGATGCAATGGACATCTTACTTGCTTGGCATGCTTGAATACCATAGAAATATGATATTATTACGCAAAAATATCTTTTGGGGGCTGTGCGTAGAAATTGCAGCTGGTGAAAAAATAATTATTTGAAGCGGTGCGTATGAGTGCATGGGTGGGAAATAATTATTTGTAGCGATGAGTGGGCAAGGTGGTGAGCAGCGTGCAAGCACAAGCAAGCGCGCACGCACAAGCAAGGGTGCGTGCCCCAGGAAGGGTGAGCATGCGTCAGAGGAAGAGGAGGGCAGTGAGGAGAGCGAGGAAGGGGATGGCAGCAGCAGCAACAGCAGTAGCAGCAACAATTGCTGAGGATGGCAGTGAGAGCAAGGATGGGGGTGGTAGCGGTAATGAGGAAGGGAGCAGGAGTGAGGACGGGGATGGCAGCAGTGATAAGGAGTGCAAGGAGGAGGATGGCAGCTCAGAGTAGGCTCTGAGGACTAGGATTAGGACCTGAGGCCAGGACCACTTTAGATTCCCATACTTTTTCATTTTTAATATCCATAATATAAATTATGTGCATACCGAGGGTTAGGTTGGACGCTGACTAAAGAGCTTTTACTTTGAGTAAGAACGCAGTTCCTTTTGAAACCACCTTATAAGTTCTTAAATAAGAACAAGTTAGTTCCTGTGGGCTTAGGCCCTTCTAGCACTGCGTACATATGCGTATTTGAACATATTCACTTCTATCATGGGTGCATAAGTGATGCGTATGTGTGAAACTAATTATTTTCAAAAAGGGTGCGCATTGGTCACATCTCTGTACGGTACTCAAATTTCACATGAGGAGATATTTACTTCTTGCTTGCAAGTTCATGAGACATTTGCTTTGCTCCTTCCAGGCGTCAGTCCATGCGTCGCATATTTTCAACATTTGAAGAAGTGGATGGCGATCGTGATGGCAAAATTACATTGCCAGAATTCAAATGGTGAGTTGTACAAGGATCATCGCATTCTGACTAGTTGTGAACGGACGGTGAGTGTGCAAGCATCTGTTGCTTTTGCCAAACATACTACCTCGTATGACGATGTTGCACTGCATTTGTTTGACCTAACGCTCATGTTCAGGCAACGCACTTTGTGTCGAGGCCTCCTTTTTTGGCACAGGCTTGTTCCATAGTGCTGCTGCTCTCTGATGCAACGGATGCAGGTACATTAAGAAAAACCAGCCTCATGCCGCAGGCATGGCCACGAGTATGTTCCATTCTTTGGACAAGGTGAGGAAAGGCATCAAATGCTTGTGCTTTGAGCTCCATATCTCTGTTTGCACTGAGGACTCATGGCGGCAGTCAGTGTTGTTCCGTGCGACAGTCTGAGATGAAAAATGGGATAAAATGCGTGTTACGTTCGAGTTTGTCGAACTGTTCGATTGCACGTTTAGTTGAGGAGAGGGTGGCCAGGAAAGGGGTCAGCAGAGCCCGTACAGCTTGCCCCGGCCTTCCATCCTCTTGAACTTTCTATTTTAAGCGTTTTAAGTGTAGATGAGAAGTCCTGATGAATTCAGGTGCCAGAACAGTGGCCTTCAGGTGACCTCCTAGTGGCGTTCAGTGGACTGTGCAGGCTGCATTTCGCAGAGGGGGTAAAAATTCGACGAACGGCACTTTTAAAATGCGATAACATGCATGAAAATTTGAGTTCGAAAAACTGCGAGGTTTGTCGCACGGAACAACACTGGGGCAGTGGGGCCCCTTGAATCGTCGCATTTGCAAATCCATCACTGTCCAAGCCTAGACCTCTATTAAGGTCAAGGCCTCCCAGTCTGAGGGTTACAGCCCCTCTGTTAACCACCAGGTCCGTCATGTGCCATTCTCCTCTTCATAATCCTTTTTTGGAAAGGGCCTCCCTTTCCAATGAGCGGAGCAGCTCTGTTAGCCAACTGGTTTGTCGAGGTTTCTCTGTCTCAACACGTGAACACTGCCTCTCAACAAGTGAGCACTGCCTCTCAACACCTGAGCACTGCCTCTCAACACGTGAGCGCTGCCTTTCAACATGAGCACTGCCTTAAAACATGTGAGCACTGTCTCTCGGTCAAGGCATGCCTGTTTTGCATGGTCATGCTTGAACAGCCACCTCACATGGCTTTGTGCTGCTGAGTAATGTGGGAGCCATCCACTAGCACAACCTGCTGCAGTTCCACTGTTGCTGATAACAAGCCGCTGAAGTGCCTGAGTTACGGAATAATGACCTGCTGCAATGACACTGTTGCTGAGTAACAAGATGCTGCAGCGCCGAAATAATGATCTGTTCTTGGTTGCAGGATAAGGTGGGAGCCATCCGCTTCAGCGACCTGCTGCGGTGCCTCTATCCTGAGGCCTCTACCCTTGACCTGCGCTTGCTTGCTCGCATGGCCCGACCTGATGTGAGCGTGCTGGGATGTGCAAGTTTGTCAATGTGCAAGCCTAAGCCAAGCTTGTTTGATGCATGGGGCGCATCAGTGTTTGTAGCTGTGCTAGCTTGCTTGGTCTCTCATCTTTTGCTGCAGGCTTGTGCTGGTATGGGTCTTCCTTTGCTTCACACCACAATCCTGCATGTGTACCTGTACACTTACATGCAACTGCATGTGCTTGGCGATGCACTTTGCTTGCAACCACAATGTCCAACACACGTATTGGATGCATTAAGAAGCCCATGCTTTCATTGGAACCATGAGGACGCCGCACACACTTTTGGCACTCGATTGGGCTCTTTGCCTGACTAGGCTAATAGGGGGAAAGGAGCCGAAACAGAAAGCCTCCATAACTCGGAAAAAGAGGATTCGCACACGCATGCCACCACACCTAATGCCGCGAAGCAGCCCCACCCACCGCCGCAGGTTCGGACTCGAGCTTAGCGCTTCTTACCCTTGAAATGGTGCAGGAAACCCACGATAATGCAGGAAAGTATGTCCCCGGTATCCCGAGGGACAGCACCATGATAGTAAAAGCTCATGCTGAGATTCGAACTCAGGTTGCCAGAATCAGAATCTGGAGTGATAACCACTACACTACACGAGCCTCTCCTTATGACAAGGAGGTAGGCGATGTTTCGCCCCGATGTAGCTGGTTGTCACAGCACGCCTGCAAGGATAATAAACCAGCATACCCTATCTCATGCTTATGCTTTTCCAGCCACAAACATTGAATGGAAAGGCAATGAGAAAGGTGCCCACACTAGCTCAGACATTCAAGAAGTGTGATTGGCATAGAGAAAAGGAAAGAAAAGGAGAAAACGACCTAGGCAGTGAGAGCGCTTCCTGCACCAATAAAGGAAAAGAAAACGCATTGGCCCAAGAGCTGTGAGTCCCCTCGAGCTCCACCAAAGATGCCTGTGTTCCATGTAGAATTTGTGTGAGCCTGTTTTGCAGCTAACAAACCCTTCAGCACTCAGCAAAATTTCCCTGTTCACTAGTCCACTCGGCAAGTCTATCCTAGGACAGTTTGACTTGGTAAGAGGCGCCTTCTTTGCTTCGGCTCAGCTGCCTCTGAGGGCAGGTACAGCTATGTGCAACCCTTTCCTTTCCAATCTGCTGTCCCTCTGAGCCAGTGTAAGAATGTATTACTCACATAAGCAGCCGAGCCTCTTTGAAATGAGAGGTAAGGAAGACTTTACTGTACCTCATGGCACAGTGCCTACATGCAGCTACCAAAAAAGTGCCTGACATCTGCTGTGCCCCAACCTTTGGACGCGTTCACTTTTGTTCTTTTTTGCTTGCTCCTTCCCTGGAGCTTTTGTTGTCTGCTTTGTGTCAGGTTAAACCCTGCTTGGAAAGGCATCACCTGACACAACTCTTTTGGATGGAAAAACTGACTGCAAGTCCAAGGGCAGTAAATGGCTTGTATTGGGAGCTATTGCGCAAAATCTTCAGGGCCTCATGATGTGTCATTGCTGCAGGGTGCATGACAAGCATGGAACACCATGGCTTTCCAACTTAGACTTAAGTCTGTATAACAGTATGGCAAACAATTTTGGCAACTATGTGGCAATATACTCTGTAGGATTATGTAGCCAACGCTCAGCCTGATGGGGAGCTCATGAAAGAGATCCAGAACATCTTTGCAGTCTACGATGATGACAAGTCCGGATCACTTGATTTTGAGGAGTTCAGTCATGCGCTGAACTTGTGTGGTGAGTGGTCTGTGTACCTACGATTTATAATAATATAAGTCAGGGTTGCTAGATCATGAGGAATTCATTCATGCGCTGACTTGTGTGGTGAGTGGTCTGTTCAAATCAAATTATGCTCACACAATCATGCAAGCATGAGTTATATACAGCTCAGCGCATGGATTGGAAGTGTACGATGATGTTTGGGCTCAATAGCATCTTTTCATCTTTGCGGCCAGGAGGCTTCAGAAAGCATAGATTTTGGACGTCGAGGGTTGATCTTATTGAACTTTGTATATTTTTAATCCTGAGATTAAAAGCTATTGATTGGTATATATGTATATACCCTCCACTTTTTTCTGGGGCACTTCTACAAAATCATAGTTGTATCATTGTATTTTCTGGGACTTTTGGATTAGCACTTTTTTTGTGCAAATTGGATGAAAGAGGGGGCCTGCCTGCATGACTAGGAGTCAGTGTCATGCACACAAGGGTATGGGCAGGAGGTGGCAAGGAAGCAAAGGTGCAGCCAATCAAACCAAACTTTCAGGAGAGTGACAATCTAGGTGACTACATTGAATTGTGAAGGCAGGAAGTCAGTTTGTGGGCTTGCAAGCTTCCTGTGGGTGCCTAGCAGGACATGCATGCATGAGCATCCCGTGACTCATTTTTTGCACCATAACTCTGTTGCACTTGTTCTGATGGCTGCAGTAAGTATACACACAGATAGAGAATTGAGAGAGGAACATTTTGGCGCCTTTTCCCCCTGGATGAGGGCACTGGAGGGGGGGGGGATAGGTGGTGGGTCGAGGGGTTCCCATCCAAAATATCGGTATGGCATCCGCTACTTGTTTTTCTGATAGAAAATCGCAAGAGGGACATTTTGGCGCTTTTTCCCCCTGGATTAGGGCACTAGAGGGGGGGGGGATAGTTGGTGGGTCAAGGGGTTTCCATCCAAAATATTGGCATGACATCCGCTACTTGTTTTCTTTACCCTCCTTGAGGCGCAAAGCAAGATAATGCATTGCCCTTGAACATCTTTAGATGTTGATCTTTTGTAACAGGAATTACTTGGCCCTGGCAAGTTTCCAGTTAGCTTCCCTGTCAGCAGTAGCGGGTGCAGGGCGGCCTTCCTGTCCATCCATATTGAAGTAAAACGCTCTTGACCTTCACATTAAGAACATATTCTTCTTCCCCAACCCAGCATACACCTTTGATGAACGATGTGAATAAATTTTTTGGCCCCTCTGCAAATTTGCACATCTTTTTCACCATGTCCATGCACAATAATGTACCCTTTACATGATAAAAAGCCACTTGGGCACCTGGACTTGGTGCGAGATAGCTTGCTCCAATAGCACATTCTGTATTCATGCATTCTCGACTGCCCAGGACATATGAGTGCAACTGAGTAGCGGCAATATTATGCATGCAATTGGCTTACCATTGGGAGAGTGTCCCTGCGCATCCAAGGGAGCCTCCTCACATTTTGTTAAGTCCCAATCTACCTATTGCTTCACCAATATGGAATTGTTGATGGCTTGTCTGAAGTATCTTTGTTAAGGATTGTTTTACCCATCGCTCCTGCTAGAATTCTGCTGCAAATTTGTGTTGAACGGAGCACGCTGCCCCTTTCCTTGCAGGCTTTGACCCCAAGGAGACAGCTGTTATGTTTAAAGAGATTGACCGTGATGGCTCTGGAGAAGTGTCCTATGAAGAGTTTGAGTTATGGTGAGCACGTGGAGTTGTAATGAAATCCAAACAGGAGAGACACAAGAGGTGTTTGCATAACTGTTGCAGCGTGCACGTTCAAACTCACTGCCAAATTGTTTTCTCCACGCGCCAGACAGCTCCTTGCCTCCTAACCCTGCCTCACCGCAGCAAAACTGCATCGAGTAACAGTGCATGAAAGAGCCGCATTGAGTTGCCTTCAGGCAATGCAGCAAATACTGGTGTGCATTTCATTGAGAAGTTCTTTACATTTGTCCATGATCAAGCAACATTAGCTGCTTTCTTGATTGTCTCCTTCAAATGCAAGGAGTGCAAAATGTGCTTTCTTCACCTGGGTTTCCACACGGCAGGTATGTAAACGCGCAACGAAGGGCACGGAAAATTTCAAGAGATGCTGGGAAGGATAGTGATATTGAGGACTACTGACACCTCAGCATTCAGGCGCTCAAAATGATGATGACGAGGGAACCTGATTTGGTACCGTCTTGGTAAGCTCATACTACCATGCATTTTCTTGAGAGCTTGTGTCCACCCTAATATTTGGTAATTAAGCGCATGCAGATTCTGTGCACTGAACAATTTTTATTTTGGTCCTTGAAAGATGCCTCTTTGAGTCTTTCAAAAGTACATTTTTCGACCCACGAGCTTCAATTTTTAGCTCATTTTTCTGAGGCAGACTTTTGCGCTAGCATTGACTCCTTGGTGTTTTGCAGCATCGCTTCCTGGCAGTTGCTGCTCAGCACCTAATTTCCAAATAACCACAAGCGTTGTTTCTCCCAATTTCTAGAGGAGTACAAGGTTCGTCCTCTGCAGAAAGGGCAACAGAACTTCTCTACATGCACATGGGTCATTCTGGTGTGCTTTCAGACTCTGGGTGATTTTATGGGATACTGTTAGCAACCCCGGGTTGCTAGAGCCTTTTGATCCCCATTTACTTCTCTGTTTTCACTTTTCTCTTTTAATGGGAATCCATGGTGCCCTAGCTGTAGGTATCATCTTTTCCTTATTGAAGTAGGGAGTGGTTCTGCTGCCTAAATAGTGATCTTATTCTTTTCTTTCTGCAGAAAATAAATAATTTTCCTCTTGAGACAGATTGCTGCATTGCTGGATGCAAAATTTTACTTTATTGAACATACACATTTCTGATTTGTCTATTTTGTAATCCTTTCAAGTAGTCCAACATTTTACTGGAAAAGAGCTTTTCTTCTTAGCCCACTTTGAAGATGATGGCCTGACTAAATTGTAGGCATTCTGTTGGTCAGGTACAAGGGTTACAAGAGGCTTAGCCTACAGCCCGAGACTCTTGCTGATTTAGATTTAGATTTACACGGGGGGACCTTCAGCCAGACTGTTCGGCTGGTCGGCCTGTGAATGGTCCTCGCCAGCCAACATAATGTCCATAAGCTCAGAAACAAACGAAAAAAGCTTGTTATTGTGTTGCAAGAGGAAATCAGAAACATCCTGGACACTGGCTTGTTGTAAAAAAGGGTGCTCCATTGAAAAATCACCAGAGAACTTTGAAACAGTTGAACAGGTAAACGTACTTTCTTCTCAAAGCACAAACATCTGCGTCTCTGCACACCAAAAGGGCATGAGCCTCATCTTGAATCGCATCACAAGAACAGCGATCACACAAAAGAGCGTTTCGAGTATCCCAAGCTGCTGTCTCCACCTTCAGTGTGTGTGCCCTAAGTCTGAAACGGCTAACATTCCTCATAACATGTGGAGACAAATCCAAATGCATGTGCCTTGGTACTACCGTTTAGTAAACGGGCAGGGGCACGCACATTTTGGTCAAGATTCTGGCTGATCAGCTGCGGTGAAACATTCTCAAACAGCATCAAAGTTTGGAACCAACTATGACGAAAACTTTGAAAAATCAGGAAAGCATTGATCTCAGTAGCAGTTATAATGTGATTAGATTAGATGGTTACAATGGGGGGTGACCTTCAGCCAGGTTGTTTGGCTGATCGGCTTGTGGGTGGTCTCTGCCAGCCAAAAATAAATCCATAAGCTCAGACATAAAAAAGAAAAGCTTTGCATTTCGCTGATGAAGGAACTGATGAACAAATTGAGAGCTCACTTGATGCAGTAAAAAAGGTTGCATCTCAAGAATATCCTGGAAGTAAGGTTCAAAAAGCACTTGACACTTGCGGCGCAGAGAACAAACGTGTTCATCAGTACAGTTAAAAAGGACATGTGCTTCATCTTGAGTTTGGTTGCAAGGACACCTGTCACACACAGAGGTACCATCATCCTGCCAAACAGCCGATTCAACTTTCAAAGTATGAGCACGAAGCCGGAACCTGCTCACATTACGCATAACTTGTTTAGGCAAATCCAAAAAAAGATACCAAGGCAGGGGTGCATAGGTTTGGCAAGTGTTGCAAGCAAAAGGAGTAGCAAACCAAGCTTGGTAAGTAGCCACTTATTTGTTGTTTTCCCTTGGATCCACTGACTCAGCTTCTCTCCAAACTCCTTGCAATCTGTACCTTAAGTCTGCACTAAAATCATTCATGGAAATGGCACCTCCTGACCTCACAGCCTGCTCAAAAATTTCAGAACCACGCAAACCTTGGAAGGCTTGAATTAACTGCGCTGTCCAGCACTTGTCATCCTTAGGTTGTAACTTCAAATCGGCTTGCATAACACGGCGTAAAGTACTACCATTTGTACCAAGCATGCTGTTGTACAGCTTGACTGCAGCTCTAAACCAATAGTACTGCAGTGGTTGATGCCCACATTCCCTCAAAACAGCCCAGTTAGTGGTAGTTCGCTTCACACCCAAGGTACCTTTCAAGAAATTCAGATGAAAAGAAAAGAAAAGTCTACGCAAGCCAGAGGCCGCGTGCATTAACGTCAGAAATTTCTGGCCTCGGCTGAACAGCGGCTGATGCGGCTGTTTTCAGCCGTGTGGAGTATCGGCTGAAAGTGCGGCTGAAATTTCCCATTCAGCCGTGAGCAAAAAGTCCACGGCTGAAAACCCCACGGCTGAGCACGGATGATTTCAGCCGCATCAGCCGCACTTCTTAATGTGTACTTTTGAGTCTATTACACGGCTGAAACCACGGCTGATGCGGCTGAAACCCTACTGCACACCCCCTCCCCGTACGAGCCCACTTTATTTTAGTTGCAAAATTGCTAAGTGCTGAAGATGTAACTGCTCTCACAAGGTTGACCGGCCTCCCTGCCCCTGCAAGCGAGTCCTTCGCGCGCGTACACCTGCAGCGGACGGACACAACATGCTCAGAGCCTTGATGGTGCGAGCTGCAGCGCAGGCGAAGGGAGAGATGGAGCGAGTGGTGGTAATTTCATCGAAAGGGATTGCTTCTCCAGCTCAGGCCTCCAGCTTCCCCTGCACGCACAATCACAGCAGCATCAAACGTCAGTGGTACATACTCCATCATGCTCGGTGCCCATCTGTGGAGGGAGCATCCTGGAGGAGTGCAGGGGGCAGTGCGCATGCTGCAGTCAGGCTGAGCAGTTACCAACATCACACCACAGTGCTGGAGTTGGCCAGCACCATATGCAGCTGCTCCAAGTGCCTTGGGTCCAGTGGGCAAGGAGGTTGAGGGGAGGGGGTTGCTGTGGGGGAAATCTGGCACGGTCAAATGTTTGCACGGAGGTTGAAATCATAAAGCGACGTTGGCCTAAATATTCTTTTTAAATTTTGGAAAAGTTGCTTATCAATGTACAGTCGTGAGCTTCACCAAAAATCGCTAAGTGCTGCACAACTGAAAATCCAGCGAGGCTCTAACCCCCTTCCTTCACATCAACATTAGTCATATATGCCTCCTGATCAATTCTGTTAGGTTGGTATGGCCAGCAACTCACTGCAGCTGCCTCTGCATGCATGTTCTAAAGAGCCTGGGTTGAGTTGGTTTGCTTCAAGGATAGTTGAACTAAACCCCAACTTAAGATGAAGTGCATCTTAAGTTATTTAGATAACTTATTGCACTTTACAGATAAGTTCTAAGCATAAAATTCTAAGCCCATCTCATGCACAGCTCCTGCTTCCTAGACACACTTACAGGCTTTTTTAATCACTGGTCAATAAAAAATAACATCACGGCTGAACACGGCTGAAGCGGCTGAAATCAGCCGTGCGGCTGCTCACAGCCGCTAGCGGCTGAACACGGCTGAAGAATTTTCACTGGTCAATAAAAATAACATCACGGCTGAACACGGCTGAAGCGGCTGAAATCAGCCGTGCGGCTGCTCACAGCCGCTAGCGGCTGAACACGGCTGACAAATTTTCAGCCGCGCTACAGCCGCATCAGCCGCTAGCAGCCGCAGGCCAGATATTTCTGACGAAGGAAAGGTCCCTTAACTAGCAGGCTAGCAAGGGCCTCACCAAAGGTCCCTCAAAACTTCACTAGCTACAGCTAGCCTAGGAGAGGGAAAGAGACAAAACTAATGAGGAGATGCAAAGTTTGCAGAGCACTAGAGAACTCTTTGCCTGCCTGCATGAAACCTGTACCCCACACCTGAATCGCGTACATACCAGCTGGAATAATAAACGTCTTTGCAAGCCACAAAGAAGCATGCGGCCTATCTGCAAGTGTGTGCTCACGTACAAAACAACGAATCCTATAAGCAGATGTAAGCATAGCACGAGCTGCATTTTCTGCCGATTTAGCCATGTTCAAGGTCCTGTAAAACATCATGCCAAGATATTTCAACGAGTCCTTATGAGCAAGAGTGTCACTGCCAATCGTAAAAACAGGGAGATTGATTCCTTTTGAGATGAAGTGCACAACCTCTTACTTTAAGGTGTTGATAACGAGATGCTTCTTCCTAGCATACACATTCAGCCTACTTAACATGTTTTGAAGAGCACCTGGCTCATTGGAAAGCAATGTGAGATCATCAGCATACAACATGTGGGTCACGCGAACATTCTCTGTGCCAGTTACTGCCCCTCTCACATCCTCAGCAATCAAGTCAACATCATTGATGTAAAGTGAGAAAAGGAGAGGAGAAAGAGGACACCCTTGCTTAACACCTTGCATAGGATGCACACGTGCAGTTTTTGCACCATCCTTCAAAACATACTCATCAGCAGCATACATGTCTTGGATAATCGACAGCAAAGAAGTGGGCATGCTGATGTGGCGGAGGTGTTGCCAGAGAGCCTCCCTAGGAATGGTGTCGTAGGCTTGTTTGAAATCTATGAATGCCGCATGCAATCTACTCGAGTTGTGTGGTCACAAAGTGCGTGCAGCATGCTGCAGATGGCGAAGAATAAACAAAGGCTGAAGTGTATTACGGCCAGGATAGAAGCCAAACTGAGTATCTGGTATTTTGTTAGCCTCCTGGCACCAGTCAGTCAGTAAAGCACGTACAACATTGGCATACATCCTATACATAGTGCCACTGACTGCCAACATGCGATAGCTGTTCGGGTTAAGCAGGGGCCCTTTTTTATACAGTGGGCTTAATTTTGCATGCTTCCAACAAGCAGGGATGCGTGCCTTGTCATGGAGCAACTTGAAAAGCTTAGCCACGAAGGGCTCCAAAACATTGACACTTTCTGTACCTCGCCCATTGAGTTTGGGCCGCAAGACAACAGCGCCTTTGATAAAAGGTGCAGCAATGACATCAAAACCAGAAGATGCACTCCCATTCATTTTCTTAATTTGATCCGCAACCAGACTGCGCATAGTATCCAAGCTCGGTGTAGATACAGAATCAGGCTCAGGGATCCAATCAGCACGGGCACCTTGCCGCAACAAAACTTCAGGAGGAGGGTGATTACGTCCTAATGGCACTGCAATTTCCCTAGCTGAAAGACCTTGGCACCCATGAAGGGGACGCTGTGGTTGATGATTTGTAGCAGGACGAAAAATGTTCATTCAAATATACAACCCAGGCTGGTTCAGCCAAGGGTGTTATTTGCGCCCGCTTGGGTTGCCTCAGCATGGCATGCAACTCATGGTTTTTACTGTAAAGCCTACCCAGGAATTCAGCCTTCTGATGTTTAGTGTAAGCACGTTGTGCTCGCCTAGCAGTAGCACGGAATTGTTTGTGAGCAAACTTGCAAGCATGCTCAGCTTGGCCGCTTTGCACAGCCTCCCTAAAAACCTTCCTTTTCTCTTTACACACAGCGTCAAACCAAGGAGGATAGCGAGAACCAATGCGACTAGCACGTAGAGGTGCACAGACACTGATGTTTTTAGACATGCCAACTCTATAATCTGTCGCAGCATGCACAATCATAGAGTGCAGGAAAAAGCAAGCCTTCTCATGATCACCTTCATCAACTGCCTGTTCAAATTGCTCCTGGATTTCTTTGTTATTGGCAAGGACTTCAGCATATTCTTTAGCACGCCCAGGGTTCCATTTCAGAACCATTCTACTCCCACATCCTCCTCTACATACATGAGGAGGTTGCAAGTTCCAGTCAGTGCCTTCACTTCTCGCATCATTTACTCAAAAATTCATACTCAGGACACAGTGATCACTCATGTGCTTGACAGGAAGAATGTGAACACTCTCGGCAGCCTGATAAACTCTGCCGGACATCAGCACATGATCGGGCCTACTTGCAACTTTCTGGCCAATGGATCCAACAAAAGTAGGCTGACCATCATCTCCTTGTACCCTGCCCGTGCCTATTATACATTCAGCAGCGCTGGCAAAATCTATAAGCAGCCTGCCAGCAGTGTTGATACTGGCACACATCGACGGGCATTTAGAAGGGCAGGGTACTCAGTGAGGAGGCCACCATGAGCATCAGAGACTTCACTCAATCCACCAATTTTTGCGTTGTAGTCCCCGCACAATAGGAAATGCGGGGCTACCTGGGCAGCACACAAAAACTCATCAAACAAGGTAGAGAAAGAGTTGGTAACATCATCACGCGAAAATTGTGCACTTTGCGGGTTCACATAAGCTGCACAAAGCATGACATCATCCTCAAACCCAAACAAGGCTTTGTTGCGCCGAATCCAAATGCACTGTAAATTTTCTGAGTCCTCATACAAGTGATTAGATTACAAGTTACAAGATATAAGGGTACAAGGGTTACAAGTTAGATTAGATTAGATTAGATTTTAGATTTGAGACCTTCAGCCAGACTGTTTGGCTGATCAGCCTGTGGCTGGTCCTCGCCAGCCAATAGCAAATCCAAAAGCTCAGACACAAAAAAAAGCTCGTTGTTGTGTTGCAAGTGGAAATCGAATACAGCTTGGACGTTCAGTTGTTGCCGCAAGAAACGTTGTGCAAGAGAAAAATCTCCAGGTAGATCTACCTACTCTAGAGTTTGAAATAGCTCGAAGTATTTCTGCCTTAGATAACATACTCCCTCGTACCTACACATGAGAAGGGATATGAACCTCATCTTAAATTTGTCCGCATGAGCACCAATAGCACAAAGGAGAACACCCATCCTCCCAAGACGCAGTTTCCACATTCAAAGTATGAGCTCTCAACCTAAGTCGGCTGACATTTTGCATGATGTTGAGGCAGATCCAGATGGAGCTGTTGCGGTAACCAGATTGGCTTGCGTACAATGTGGTATAAAGGCAAAGCAAAGAGGCCTTGCTATGTTGCCAATTTATCAATTGTTTCTCGCGGGTCAACTCCCTCAACATCTCTCCACACACCGCGTAATCTGTGCCTCAAACCATCAGTGTAATCCTGCATGGAAATAGGTCCCCAGCTTCATTGCCGCAATGAAATACTCACAGCGCAGCAATCCTTGAAAACCATCCAAGACCTGAACAGTCCAATATGAAGGCATTCGTTAGTGCAGGTGCGGTAAGCATTCAAAACTTTCCTTAGTGTCTCACTATTAGAATTGAGCGAGCCATTGCACATCTCAATCGCAAACTTAAACGAATAGAACTGTAATGGCGCATGCCCACACTCTCTTAGTACAGCCCTATTTGTGGTGGCTTGCTTCACACCCAACGTGCCCTTTAGGAAACTGATGTGACGCACTTGCAGTTCACTTTAAAATTCCTTGCCTTCCTTAATATACTCTGTGCCCCACACCTGGCTTGCATACATGCAAGCTGGGATTAAATATGTTTTTTCACAACCAAAGCGTCATATGCAGTCTGTCCCTAACTGCATGCTCCCGCACAAACTGCGGAATCCGGTAGGCAGAAGCCATGAAAGAGCCAGTAAAACGCTCGGAAGTCTTAGCCACGCTTATGTGCTTACAGGACAACATGCCTAGGTATTTGAAGGATTCCTTATGAGCCGATGCACTCCACCAACCAAGAACACAGGCTAATTGGATCCCGAGCAGTTGAAGTGTACCACTTCTGACTTTGCTGTGTTGATGATTAGGTGCTTCATCCGTGCATAAACATCCAGGCGATTCAGCATTGTTTGCATTGTGCTCGGGTACATTTGCAGTCGAGGTTAAGTCATCAGCGTATAGCATACGTGTCACATGTACACGATCTGTCCCTGTGACAGCACCTTGCACCCCTTCTGCAAGATCATCTACCGGTATATCATTCACATGTAACGAAAAGAGCAGGGGCGACAAAGGACAACCCTGCTTCACACCAGTGTTTGGATGCACACGGGCAGTTTCCCCTCCATCTTTCTTGTGTTATTATGTTATGTTATAAGGTGCAAGCTTGCCAAGAAAGGAATAAAGCATGTGATTGGAAGCCGGGCAAAAGTATGCAACGGCTTGAAAAGATCAATAAAAATATCCTTGCATTTTCTGTGCAGCTCACACACCTCAAAGCAATTGCAATGCAATTGCAAGAAGAAAGCATGTATCTCGTCTTGGACTTCAACACTCTCATACTTATCACAAACATTTGAACCACCTAGCCATTTATAGGATTTAACCTTCAAGCCCTGGGCACGGAGCCTAAACCTTCTCGCATTCTTCATGACTCCTTCAAAATCTTTGAATAAATATGATGGGATACAGAAGGAAGTGCGTGCTGTTTAATTCAATGGTTTTCCTCACCAACGATGATTAGTCATTGCTTTCCTAATCACCCCTTGGGGACTGACGGCATCCGCTTCCCTCCAAACCTTCTGCTGTCTGTACCTTACATTCCCTATAAAATCCCGCATGGGATTTTTAGAAGCATTCTGCATTTTCTGTTTAAACATATCCTCATTGCGCATGCCACTAAATGCCTTAGACAGATGTGCAGACCAACAAGAATCACCCCTACCAGCAAGGTGTAAACCTGCTTTCAGCACTTGACTTGATGTCTCACTGTTTGAATTATGCATACTGTTGAAAAACTTGACAGTAGCCTTAACCCTAGACCAATAAAACTGCAAGCTTGCAGTTTTATCCTTACCTTAAGGGCTCTTGGCCAAACTCTCTCAGTACTGGTCAGGTTGTGGCAGTGCTCTTCACACCTAGAAGAAGTCTCAAGGAGTACAAGCGCCTTTTCTGCAATTGGCTTTTTAACTCACTGCCTTCTCGTAAGTACTCTGTACCCCACACTTGGCATGCACACATCCCAGCCGGAATGCCATGCACCTCAGAAAGCTAAGCAGAGCGTGTGGCCTATTTCTCAAACCATGATCATGCACAAACTTCTTCATCCTTTGTTGGGCTACCATATAAGGCTGCACAGCATGCTCCTCAGACACTTACAAATTCATGTGCTTATCAACAACATACCGAGGTATCTGAACTGGTCTTTTTGAGGAAGAGCCACGTCTCCATACATGAAAGTAGGCAGGGAAGAACATGACCTACTATTAACGTGCATGACCTCTGATTTTGATGTATTGACAGTCAGCCAGCCCTTTTCTCATTGCATGCCCGCAACCTATTCAACATAACTTGCATTTCACCTGGGTCATTAGTGGTTAAACTCAAATCATCTGCATATAGCATGTACGAAACGCCATGCACTCCATCCCCTGTCATTGCACCTCTTATAACTTCACTGATGTCTCTGCCCATGTCATTGATGTATAGAGAAAAATAGGAGAGGGGACAAAGGACAGGCTTGCTTAACTCCATTTGTTGGGTGCAGGTATGGCAGTACGCTGCAGATGGTCCTAAAGTTGCAAACGAGGCACAGTGTCGTGTGCTTGAGAGAAGTCGTTAAAGGCAGCGTGCAGTCTAGGTAATTGCTGCAGCTTGAGCTTATTTGCAGCATGTTTCAAGTGCCTTGAAATGAAGAGGGGAAGCAGTGTACTCCTATCTATAAGGTAACAAATCATGTTTGTTGCGGACTGGTGTTTGATGGAATAGCACGGGGTAAAGTATGCTCCAGATTATGCTCAAAGGCTCCAAAATTGTTGGATCAGATGTATGCTCAGAACATTTGTTGAACAGTTTACTGCTGCGTATGGTTCATAAGCATTTCTTTGGTAGCTGCATGTAGGCACTGTGCCATGTGGTACAGTAAAGTCTTCCTTACCTCTCATTTCAAAGAGGCTCGGCTGCTTATGTGAGTAATACATTCTTACACTGGCTCAGAGGGACAGCAGATTGGAAAGGAAAGGGTTGCACATAGCTGTACCTGCCCTCAGAGGCAGCTGAGCCGAAGCAAAGAAGGTGCCTCTTACCTAGTCAAACTGTCCTAGGATAGACTTGCCGAGTGGACTAGTGAACAGGGAAATTTTGCTGAGTGCTGAAGGGTTTGTTAGCTGCAAAACAGGCTCACACAAATTCTACATGGAACACAGGCATCTTTGGTGGAGCTCGAGGGGACTCACAGCTCTTGGGCCAATGCGTTTTCTTTTCCTTTATTGGTGCAGGAAGCGCTCTCACTGCCTAGGTCGTTTTCTCCTTTTCTTTCCTTTTCTCTATGCCAATCACACTTCTTGAATGTCTGAGCTAGTGTGGGCACCTTTCTCATTGCCTTTCCATTCAATGGTTGTGGCTGGAAAAGCATAAGCATGAGATAGGGTATGCTGGTTTATTATCCTTGGAGGCGTGCTATGACTACAAGCTACATCGGGGCGAAACATCGCCTTCCTCTTTATCATAGGGAGAGGCTCGTGTAGTGTAGTGGTTATCACTCCAGATTCTGATTCTGGCGACCTGAGTTCGAATCTCAGCATGAGCTTTTACTATCATGGTGCTGTCCCTCGGGGTACCGGGGACACACTTTCCTGCATTATCGTGGGTGTCCTGCACCTTTTAAAGGGTAAGAATCCGATCTTGCGGCGGGGGTGGGGCTCCTTAACGGCATTTCGTGTGGTGGCATGCGTGTGCACACCCTTTTTGTTTTCCAGGCTAAATGGAATGCCGAAGGTGTGTGTGCCGTCGGACACCCCACCCCTATCCAAAGAATTGATGGGGCTACAGGTGATGAACGCCTTACAGGAGGAGCTGGACACCTGCTCGCAGTTGTGTTGAGGTGCAGGACACCCTACTCTTTGGTGTCGGGCATGCATGCAACTATTCACTCACTTGTAATTATACAAAGCTGCCCAATGTAACACAAGCACTGAACATTCACTGTATTGAAAAAGTTAGTTGCAACAGAGTTTTGGGGCAAATACTTAGGAGCGAATGCCCTTGCATACCTGCCCTGCCATGGCCAGGTATCCAAAACTGGCCTGCAAGTCTACTTACTTCCCTCCGAATTTCAACAAGCATACTTGCAGTACTTCTCACTGTACTGGAAGTTTGGATTGGTTTCCTGCATGTTTTCTTCCTCACTCCCCACACCCATGCGGCACTGATTTCGAATCGTGCACACAGGCCCCCCCTTCCATCCAATTGCACCAGAAAGGTGCCAATTGGCAGGACTTGAGCTCAGGGATCTGTTGATGTATTTGGAATTCTGTGGCTCAGAGATATCCTGGAGGGGGGTCCCCAAAGAGTCGAATCACCCCCGACCTACCCACCCCTACCACCCTTCTCCAATGGATTCATATGTACACCAATCAATAGCTCTCAGTTCAGGAATCCGAATGCATAGTTTCTAATTGAATTTGGATCTGACCTCCAAAACGTTATGCTTCCTGTATCAATTACTGCCGCTGTACCCAAGTATTTACTCAAGCATGCAAGTAGGGATACTTGCGGCAGGTACTCAAAAGGGATTACGCTTGCCACTTCACTGCATGCATTAAGGAAAACCGTGGAACAGTCCCATCATCACAGACCCTCATGGACTTGTGCCCAGGAAAGGTATCAAAGGAATTACATAGTGTATTCTATGGTTGAGCCGCTTGGGCAAAAGTGAATCAAAGGAACAATGAAAAAAGTAAAAAAGCATATGTCAGGCCCAGAAACATAAGGAACAGCTCGCCTGAATATTCCCAAACAACAAAATGATGAATACTGCCCAAATGACTGCAAGTTAATCAACTCGCAGCAGATAGGTCTGAGGAGGCTAAGACTTTATAAGCTCTTTGGAGCCAGCGAATGAAAGAAGAGGCAGTGAAAGGAGTGTCATGCCCAAGCTAGACCTGCTAGAGCAAATGAAGTCCAGGATACAGACATCGAAACAAGCTAAGCATAAGTACACTGAACTGTGCCCATCCACCTTGCTTGCCAAACTTACATTTCCAGTGCTTTGCCTCATGAATATGTCTCTTTCTTGAACTTGTAAGCGGATATAGCAATGTAACCCTACCTGCACTATTCTACCGCGAAGCCCCAGCCCCTGTTTCAAAATTCAAACCTAATTGAGTCTTACTGTACAGCATGTCAAGTTCCATCAGTTACAACCATAATCCCTTTCTTTCTGCCTGCCAGGCAACTTCTCCCACCGTCATTTTCCACTCTCCGCTTACTTCTCCTCCCGAAGCAGCACCTCTGATGCTGCATGGCAGGCTGTAGTTGCTCATTACTGTGGGCTTGAAAATCTGCTTTGCTCCTGCTGTTGCAGGGGTGCGCGCTCAACTTCATCTTGAGCACTCATCCTCTCTTGGGTACTCGAGCCTGCAACGTATAGAGGACAACACGTATGAGAAAGGAAAGAAGCCAAGACCATGCATTACCACGCCTTGACCTGTCAATCAGAGTGGATGATGAGCAAAAGCGCTGCATTGCCTTTAGACAGAAACCGAGAGCACATAAGCTGAGTATGGTTGTTCAAAGCCCGGTCCCCCTTCTTTTCAGGCGTCCAAGCACAGCAGCTTTTAAGGGCATTTTGCTTGTACTTAAGTCAGCAATTCAACTTGCATATGGACATATCATTCTTAGTTTGCTGCAAAAGCAAAATGCAGGTTTAAATTGCTTGTTCCCTTGTTATAAGGAAATGTGCTATACTCACTCTTAGGAAAAATTGCTAACAGGAATAGCTGGATGGCACCAAAAAGTGCACCTACGCCATTAGGTCCCCATATGAAGGCATCTCCCACAGCCTGCATGCATGAGCAGCGATAAAGCAAGGGAAGCAGCCTCGGCCAGCTGGAGGAAATGACTTTGATTCCTCAAGTTTGTCTGCAAAAGTTACAACTATGCAGCATAGGCCTTTGGCTGACGTGAATCTTGCTGACATCAACCTGGTCCAGACAGATATCATAAGGCTGCTGGAAGGGAAATGTTCATCTGGAGCAGAAATACAGGCCATAAATGCCATGGCCGAATTGGAAGTATTTGGCATTCAGCCCCCTGGGCTAGTCTCTGAAACCAGAATGTGTCCCCACAATCAGCTTGCCCAGCGACTCATAACACCACTTTTTGCACTTATGCTCAAGCAGCCATATATCCTATCACGCTCATCACTCACCAATGAAAGTAAAGAAAAAGTTAGTTGTTCCTGCCTAAGAGGGCAGCATAGCTAAAGCATAAAAAGAGATGCATGCAACCAAACCAGACCATCTCAGCCTAAACAATGTGCAATAGACAAGAGAGAAGCTTAAAATCTGCTCCTAAAATACTCACCAAGCCATAAGCCACCCACAACGCCCCATTCATGAAGCACATGAAGCTGAGCGGGGCATGCAATGATGCAGAGGTCTGGGACTGCACCACCGCTGCTAGTGCGCTTAAGGGAGCCTGCATAAGGAGGTTGGTCAGTCAAAAACCATTCGGCACTAGAATTAGCTTGCAGGGTGGTCATTTAATTGTCAAGTGGCTGGTGGGCCCTTAAGGGAGCCTGCGTAAGGTAATTAGTTGGTCAAGAATTTGTCAGTAGAAACGCTTAACTTTATCATTACTGTCAAAAAAACGAGAGACAAAAGAGAGCCTGTGCAATGAGCACCTGGAAGTCTGGACACAAATCTAAGCAGGGACGAATCTAACACATTCTCCTTCTTTGTTTTCACCCTAAATACCGAGGACGGCTGACATCTACAGACAGAAGCTCGCAAACTTCATCTTTGTGCTTGCCAGGTCCAGTCCACCATAGCTAAAACTCATGCAGGCGTGTTTTCAAGCTTGAGTGCATAAGGCGCAGGCTGTTGCATGCAAATGCCCCAATGGCAAATATCTGCAACCACCACCACTATCACCCTTATCATCAACAACCGCAGCACCAGCATCAGCAGCATCTGCTGCTGCATCACCACCAAGGTTCTCACAATCCTGTAGCCATGCAATACACAACATGTGAAGTCAATAATGGGCACTCCCATGCATACCCATGCCCAAACACTCAAGTTTTCAAAGTCTGCAGACAGATGCAGAGACAGTTAGAGAAAATATGCGCGCGCGCGCGCACGCACACACACACACACACACACACACACACACACACACACACACACACACACACACACACACACACACACACACACACACACACACACACACACACCGAGTAGTAGCACAGCAGGATGCCTACTGCCAGGTATCCGATGGCGTTGGCGCTCATCGCAGGATCCTTCACAAACAGCGCCACAGCGATCGTCCCCAGGGCC